>MUZC01004161.1:117853-148698 GCA_002072015.1 Radix auricularia | reverse complement strand
CACACACACTGACTGACGGACGGAAATGCGCCTTAGCGCATTATATAATAGATAGATGCGCTTTAAGGCGCATTTCCGTCTGTCAGTCAGTGTGTGTGTGTGTGTGTGTGTGTGTGTGTGAATCCCCTATGTCCCGCAACTCTTGATTACTTTTTTTAAAATTGAAAATATAGACGTAAAATCATAATGATTTTGGTTTTGAGATTAACAGAGCGTGTGGTTTGCGCGCCGTAAAAAAATAAAGTGGCGTCATGAAGCTTTTATTATATTAATTTATTTGATGTCACTTTTTATGTTTATAATCCGAGTGTGTGACTAAGCATGTGTGCGAGTTTGTTCTTATGTGTGTATGTGTGTGTGCGGCTGTGTGTGCGTGTGACCGTGTGTTTGTATTAGTTGTGAAATAACGATTTATTTCATACATTGCTAAAAGTGAAATTAAATATTGAAAAGACGTTACCAGGTAATGGTTTATGTATAATTAAAATTATGCACTGTATTATGAAAAATTCCGTTAATTTTACGAACAGAAGTTTCTGCTGATGCGTTCTTCTTGGGTGCTTGATTAAAAGATAACGGGAAGTCATTTAAAAAAAACTGTTTGTGAGAAGATCAATCCCCAATCATTTTTTTCAGAGATGGTTTTACTTTATGTTTCATCAGCCCTTGCGCATTAGTTGGACGATTATTCGCAAGAATTGCCAAAATGGAAAATAAACAGTGAAAAGAACTTATAGTCGCTATTTAAATTGCATTATTTATAGTTATACTATGTAATTGGGTAAGATTGACGCTAATTGGCGCATATTTATTTTTAAAGAAAATGGAACATTTCTAAAATTTTAAATTGTATTTTACAATAATAAAATCACACGAAGATGGGTCGAACTAATTTCTCTTAGTCACTGTTAAATAACTATAGAATGTGAAGAAATAATTTAATTGCAGATGAAATATCAATTTTACATTTTAAGATAAGCTTTATTCATCTCCGTATATAATCGGATGGAGACAAATTTTATACGGGCTTATAACAAGTCAAAATTACAGAAAATGACATTTCTTAATAGAAAAATTAACACGGAACCGCTTTTGAAAGATTTAACAAGTGATTTATAATTTAAAAAATTGCAAATATTTGTTAGGAGGAAGATGTATTTCTCTTAGGTGCTTACTTAATACAAGTAAGTGTTTTGGATCGATTTCATTTTAAGCTGACATTAAGGAAATTCGTATTGAAAGTAAACGCTCAGGGATTTTAAATAATAAAATGGTACGTGTATAAGCGTTTATACACTGTTGTAAGAGTGGGGTTAAATAGCGAAATTGTAATTTTTATAAAGAGGTCAACTTTGTGAACTATTTGAAATATGCTTTTCATTTCTTGGGTCATGAGTTGATTATATCGCCGAGTGGCACTATTTCTTAGCCACTGATAATGTCCTTTTTGCAAAGATTAAGAAAACCAGCAGTGTAAAATTTTAAACCCAAACCTTGCGATTTAACGTATTTTTTTAAACAAATAGACAATATTAAAAAATCTCCCCACCCTACACATCCCAATCACATAAGTATTAAACAGCTCAATAAAAATAAATCTAATTTGTCCTAAATAAAGGTCATGCATAAACTGTAAAGGAATGGATGTTGTGGATTAATTGGTAGATGAATGAAAAAGCTTACGTAAAAAAAGACTTATTGCTAGAAAAATGCAATATTATTGTAGACTACGTGCTATGGTTAAAACTTTAGAGTTGTCTATTGGTGCATGTTTGTGTGTGTGGGGGGGGGGAGGGGCTATGTGCGTATGTGTGTGTGATTTGGTTATTTCTATGTCTGCTAATGTTGGACCTCTAACATGACAACCAGTATTTTAAAAAGTATATATACAATCAAAAATAATAATAAGATAGAAAGGGGTCGAAACGTCCGGGATCGAAACGCCCTAGGGTCGAAAAGTCCCTTTGTGGAACTGTCCGGGATCGAATCACCCCGGGATCGAATCGACCGGGGTCGAACCTTCCGTGGTCGAACCGACCGGAGTCGAAACGACCTGGGGACAAAATATCCTGTGGTCGAACTGCCAGGGTCGAACCGTCCAGGGTCGAAGTGTCCAACCACCAAATAGAAAATATTTTGTGCACAACTAAAGTAAACCAGCAGGGTACATTTTCAGCTCAAACCTTGCGATTTAAGGTGTTTCTTTAAACAAATTAACTCATATATACCTTAATTTAGCATCAATATTCACATAATTAATATCTGGCCCATAAAAAATCCTATTAATTTGACTAAGGCCATGTTTAGCCTAGAAATAGAAATAATTTTTTGGAGAGCTTTTCCAATGAAAAAAGTTATCTTAAAACATGTATTTTACTCTAAGACCTAACGAATGATGAAACACCCATTTTGAAAAATTGGGTCCATTTCTCGAACAATGCGTTTGCATGACATACGCTTTGGGTAAAAACTGTTCTTTAAGGTGTAAATATATCAAGTGTAAGGAAATATCACGGATATTACGACTTATAAATATGATCTAGCATAAGAAAGTTATGTCGAAAAAAACACACTGACAACAACTCATTTTGTGCCAAGCTGTTTTGAGTTTATTAGATAAATAGTATACAACGGGAATAAAGATTGATATAAAGTGAATTGTTACTATTAGAAAAAATGTGGGGGAATATATAATGAGTGACATAACATTTATAAGGAGATCAATTTCTCACCATTTTCTTAAAAAGCAGCATGTTTTTATTCACGTTAAGGAATATGTGCCTTGATAACCAATAAACTATATTTTCCTCTCTCCCCAAGCCACAATATTCACAAAAATTATTTGGCAAAAAATATTTTATTCGTCTTGAACTAATTTCATGCTTAGACTATAAATGAAATGTGTGTTTTCTAAGAACCAAAGGAATCATGTGAAAAGATATTGTTTTCATGTTTTGATTCACGAGAAAAGAAATTCAGCCTTTCCCGTTAGATTTTTTAAACTGTTAACGACATTTGTTATTCTGGTAGAGTATATAGCAAGCGTTATTGAAGGTGTTCGAGCATGGTGAAAGAAAGTCATCAATCGATCTGAATTGAAGGATGAGGTTGAGCAGGCCAGGGCCCTACATGGGCTGTAGCTGGAAGGATGTGGTTTGATTTATTACAACCCTAATTTACAACTGCGTTTACATTAATTTTTAAGGAGAATTTGAGACCCAAAACCAAACAAAGTTATTCTTATTGTGCCTACCCCGTAGCGTAGCACGGGTATTTTGCTCGTTTATATATATTTTGTTAGTGTCAGGTTGCACTCTAAAATTGTCACGTGCCTGAAGCCATGTACATGTAATTTAATAAAATAGCGGTAAAATTTTATATTTAAGTGGAACTTTTATTTGAAGTTGCACGTTAAGATTTGACGCCAAATGTGTAGCCTCCCCCCCCCCCCCCCCAGATGCATGACGTCATTTATGGACGGCCCCAAAAAAGGGCGGCAAATTGGAGACCGCCCCGGGCGGCAAAAGTTCTAGCTACGCCACTGGGTGTGGGGGGGGGGGGCGTTTTTACGTATTTGTTGTATTAATTCAATATAACATGTGTTCCGTACAACTTGGAAACTATAACCCAGAAATATGATGTTTGATAAATTTGGCGCAGTTACACCCCTTTTAAGGCTTAAGCACAGAGAAAATACCCTTTAAGATTCAAACGGAAAATTGGTTTATGGAATCTATTTCACAAAGACGCTACATTTTTAAAAAAAAAATCATGATAATCAGTGGCGTAGCATGGGTACGTGCCTCCCGGGGCAGAATTCAAATTTTCCGCGCCCTCGCCCGAAATAAATGCTAATTCTAGAAAGAAAATATAGTTTTTATTAGAAAGTAACACTACATTTTAATGATTGAAATACAAATAGAGGTAAAAAAAAAAAAAAAAAAAAAAAAAAAATTTGAAACTTATAAGGTCAAGTGCATTGATTTAAAATGACTAAAACATAGGGCGTACGCTTATGAGGTTTTACACATTCAGTACACTCATTCTCTTACATATAGATTCTCTTTTGCCTGCTAAATTATAAATCTTTTATTTTTTTTTTATACCAAACACCTATCTTTGTGGTGTATTTCTAAGTTAGAATCAGATTTTGAAGCACTCGCCCCATATGTTAAGTCGTTTCAAATCAATGTACTTGAACTTATAAGTTTTAATTTATTTTATTCTTTTTAGTCCACTTATAAAATGGAGTTGTTTTTTTTTTTAAAAAGTATTTTTTTTTCCTCAATGTATTTTATACCAAACATCTTATAAGCGCCCGCACAACGTGTTAATACCACAGGGATGTGGTCACGAGCTGAACTCGTTGGCACGAAAATGTCAACAATAGCAGACTGACACATATGATACACAGAGATAAACTAAAAAATGCATTCATTTAATTACGGTACATTCGATTGATCTCAGATTTTTGAAACAACGCATTGTCATCCAGGATCTATCTGTGGTAAAATCTTAGATCTCTAGGAACATCACAAGTGGTTTAATTTTACTTTGAAAATTTGAAATTTTGTGGAAAAACAGACAGAAAAATAGGAGTTAAAGCAAGTTAATAAAAACAAGGTAAAATACAAGCTTTCATTTCTAGAAAAAAAGAAGTTTTCTGTATTGCCTTATGGCAAAATCTCTCATGTATCCATGTTGTCAACCATGCCACGCTGAATAGCCAAAATAGTTATATAGAAAAGTCAATCTTGGAGCATTCATTTTTTTAATCCTAATTAATTATTCATTAACTGTATTTTAGAGAAGATAATTTCACACCTGGCATTACATATCACAGTTTTAGGCATTTTTCATTTTAATAATAATGTTTTAGGTAGGGTAACTTTGAGCCTTAATAACTTAATAGCATTTAATAAATTAACTGGTTTTAAAAGTATTAATTCTTTTTCTTTTAAACTCATGAGGTAAAATATTCCTTCCTTGATAAGTTTTTGTGAGACATTTTAAATACTCTAATTCAGCTGTTCCCAACATGTGAGTCACATGTCCATCGTCCGATGGTCACGACGGTTTTATGGGGATCGCCAATTTTTGACTAAATATATTCACTATAATTCAAATTTGCTCTTAGTAAAATTTTTGCAAAATTATCTATATAAAGCATAATAATAATGATAATAATAATAATAATAATAATAATAAATTGACTATTAATATAGCGGTGTATCCCAGCAAGGGACCGGCTCACAGTGCTTTACATGGAAATAATAACATACTTATATTCAATAAATAAACATTCATATCACAAAAACCACATACAAAACAATACGTCATACATCAGCTAAGTTAATCATTTAAAAGAAATGTTATCTCATTAACTTTGAAATAAATTTTCAAAAGATTCGCTTTTAAGTGCAGTCTTAAGGACTAAGCAGTTGGAATACTACGGATGTGTAATGGTAGAGAGTTCCATTGTTTGTTTTCACAAAAAGAGAATGACCTTTCGCCAAATGTTTTAGTTCGTGTCTTAGGAACACAGATAATGCGTGTGTCTGCAGAAGAGCGTAGCTGACGACTTGGTGAGTAGATCGACAGAAGTTCAGTAAGATAGGAAGGGCATGAGTCATAAAAGAAGTTGTGACAGAGAACGGCCAGTTAGGTAATCAATTCGGGTTCGTATGGGTAGAAAATGAAGTGAGTAAAGTAGCGGAGTAACATGATCATGTTTTTTTGACACGTACAATATTAGCAAATGTCAAAGCATTCTTCAAGTATTCCATTAGTTTCTTTGAGAGTGGCCTCTGGAAAGCTTTTTTTTTAAAATCACAATACGTTTGTAAATAATTTTGAGCCTCATTAAAATCATAAAGCATACATTTCAAAATGTCAAACATTAACTAGAAAAAAAATGTTACTACCAAAGTTCCTGCTTCTGTTAGTGGGTTGAAATTTTTATCTGCCTCTGTCAGTTTTCCTGTAGCTTTCAAAGTAACCTCAAAAGGGCTCCCTGGTATATTCACTATTGTGTATCCTGAAGTCTGCCTATCTTGAAGAAGTGATTAGATATTTCCAAAAGGTTTAGTGTAGTTAAATAGTTGAGAGTTTTGTTTCAGTTGGAGTATCATGTAAACAAATGAGGTTTAATGAACTGTTAAGAGCGAGATTTAATATTGAGATGTTAAATTTTTGCGTCTTTCTTGAACTCCTGATTTCTCTCTAGTCATAAAAATGTATTAACACACTTTGAGCCCCTGCAGTCCTTCATTTTAAAATCGTTATTTATTTAAAATAATTTCAGATAAGTCGTAAGCAAATTCACTTTTGTTTCAATGAAATCTTATAAAGATTTTACAGCGTCATACAACTGACTTGTTTGATCCTAATGTGAAATCTATGAAGATCTATCGATTATGATGTAACAGTATTTGGTATTTTGCTCATGAAAATGATTAATTTTTCTAAAACTTTGTCTCCTAAAATTGCTATGAGCTCAGTTTCAATTTGAGATGGCAAGTTTTACAAATCCTTATTCAAACGATGTTCTAGGAGTGTACGATCGTACTATACAAGCTAATTCATTGTTTCCAGAATGTTGCCTTTATTTGTAACAGTGTTGTCCTTCCTGTGACTACAAAAAGCCACATTTAATTTTGTAAGGCAAGGTTTGAATAATGTGAAGCATTCTAAAAAAACAAAACAAAAACAACAACAAACCCAACTTTTTGCAACTTTTGTTTTTATTATTTTATTTTGAATTTTTTTCTTTTACAACAATGATAGCTTTTCTTTTTTAATATGCTATTAATTTTTAAAATCAGACTCTGATTCCTTCCAATTGCAAAAGACTTTGGTAATGTTGAGCACTTGTTCATAATGTCTTCTTTTGTTTTACATGTGTAATGTCTTTATACCCACAGATAAGCAATTTTGTTAATTATTTTTGTTTATGCCACACAAGAGAGCCATTGAATTTAAAATAAGGATGCTTTGGAATAATAAACCATAATTTAAGTACGCCAACAATCTTTTCAAACATTTAACCGGAGTTAAAATCAAATTTGAATCAATTTTATATACCAGCACATTAGAGTTATGGTAGTACACTATTTCAGCCCCTATGTTTTTCAGCTCAGTAGATTTATTACGTTGTTTGTAGTTTTGGCATAAGAAACGTTCAAGTATTTTATTATGACTTCTTTTCTTTTCTTTTTTATCTTGGCCTTTCTTTTACTTTATTAAACTTTATTTTATTTTTTCCATTTTAAAAAGCTAATAAACAACGAGGATTTTCCCGCCCCCGTCTACAGTGTGCCGCTCAGAGCATTTGATTGGCTCATGTTTCAAATTGAAAAGAGTACATTAATTTTTGCTTTAAAAACAGAGGCGGCTGTCAAAATTGAACAATTTACCTTCATATGAATGTACATTCTATTTTGGGTTGAGCCGTTAGGCTCTTAAAACCCGGTTCAATTTTTCGCAGGCGAGCCTCATCATTCGGGCATCGCCATATAGGTAATCCTCCGCAGGCACCGCAACTTCACCACCCAAAACCCCGTCCAACTCGGGGCAACATTCTAGCACGTGGGCCACCGTCTCCTCGGGGCAGCCACACAGCCGACAGGCCAATTCCCTTCTGTTGTCAAACTTGTAAAGGTAGCTTCATATCAATGTCACGTTCTCATACTACATAAGCCTTTAGTTTTAAGTACAGTAGCATTAGTATCAGATGAATCTATGTATGGTATGGAGATTAAAGTTTTGGCAGTAGAAACATTCACATACGTGACGATTGTTTCTTAATTTCTTTTATCAATTTATTATTTGGCTTTTCTGTTATTTCTAGAAAAAGCTCCGCTTACTTATAAAAAGTCATTTTTGGAAATTAATTTGCCCCCCCCCCCAAACCCCTCGCCAAGCCACTGGGATGTTGTTCGTCCGTCGAGTCGACGAGGACCACTCTAGTCATCCGAGGGTTGCTGGGACTGGTTTTGCCTATGTGTGCGCAGATGGCTGACGAGACAGATCCTGGCACGGAAGTTTCGGGAACAGAAAGGACATGGTACGAGTGGGTTGTCTCCTAGAGGGTTGGCAATCCGGGCCTTTCGGGTTTGCCTCTTCTTTTCTTCGGTGGTGATCCTGTTTAATTCGCATGTCCTGGCACTTTCATGGGTGGATTGGCGCCAGGTGGGCCGGTCCATTGCAGCTCCTTCCAACGTGTCTGGGTATAAACGGTTTCAGTGAGGCTTTCAATGTGTATTTAAAGCGTTTCTTTTGTCAACCATGGGACCGCTGGCCATGCTGAAGCTCGCCATAGCAGGGTCTCTTTGGTACTCTCTCATTTGGCATTCGGGCTAGGTGCCCTGACCAGCGAAGCTGTGACTGCTTTGGTTAGTACCACTGTGGCTGGAGTTTTGTCATGCCACTTTATGCCGAGGATCTTCCTGAGGCTTGTGTGAAAGTGGTTCAGCTTTTTGGCATGGCGTTGATACACTGTCCACTGCCCTATACACTTTCACCTTGGTCTGTTAATGCCTCTTTTGTTCCAGACATTCGGGAACAACTTTCTAAAAGTGGAGCTGGCCCTGGCAATTCTGACATTCACTTAGTCATTGATGGTGAAATTTTGAGACAGTGTGCTGCCTAGGTATGTGAAGCGTTTCACTGAGTTGAGTTTCAGGCTGTTGACAGTGATGTTGGGCTCAACGTAATGCTCTCCAGGCGCGCGTTGATAAAGGAATTCAGAATTCTTTGTGTTAATTTTCAGACCAATGTTTGTGAAGGCGCTAGAGAACAGGTTATCACTTCGTTTCATGTCATCCTCCGAGGCAGCATTGAGGGCACAATCGTCAGTAAATATCAGGTCCGTGATTGTGTCTGTCCTGATCTTGGTTTTTGCCTGAAGCCACCGAATGTTGAACAGTTTGCCATCTGTACGGTACCTCAGTTTGACACCAACATCCTCGTTTCTGAAGGCCTCTGGCAGCATGGCAGAAAACATGATTCTAAACAGTGTTGGTGCCAGGACCCATACCTGCTTGATACCGTTTGTGACTGGAAAAGGGTCAGATGACTCTCCTCTGTCCTGGACTCTGGCCTGCATGCCTTCGTGGCATTGTTGCACCAAGGCGATGAAATTGCTTGGGCAACCATACTTGGCCATGATCTTCCACAAATCCTCTCTGCCAACTGTGTCGAATGCTTTGGTTATGTCAACATAGGTGGAGAAAAGTTCAGAGTTCTGCTCCTGACATTTCTCTTGCAGCTGCCTGGCAGCAAACACCATGTCAATGGTTCCTCCCTCTCTTCGGAAAACACACTGGCAGGAGTCCTTGGTCAAGATGGGCTGTCTGTCGGTTTAGCAGGATTCTGGCAAAGATCTTCCCAGCGACAGAAATCAGGGATATGCCTCTGTGGTTGTCACAAACCAGTCTATTTCCCTTTCCTTTATAATGATGTACAATAGACGCATCTTTGAAATCCAGCGGAATCCTCTCATATCATGCCCCAATATCAAGAGAAATAGCTGGTGGAGCCTTTCAGTCAGGGCTGATCCCCCCTCCTTGTATGCCTCAGCTGGTATGACATCTGAACCAGGTGCTTTGCCATTGGAAAGAAGACAACTTGCTTTCTGGGTCTCGAGCAAGTAGGTGTATGAGATGCTAAGGAAGGGTAGTACTTCCGGTGGGGTATACGTCGTACTCTCTAGGTGGTATTTCTCCGACCCTTGGTACCTACTTGACACTCAGCTCTCACCAGTGGCCACTGTGATAAATTCAGTATCAATTACAAAATATCATCGTTGAAAGAAAGGATTTGTTTTCTAAAAAAATGTTAAAATTAATTTTTGTAGAAAATATGCCTTATTTAGATTTATTTTTTATACGAGAATATCAAATTATCGACCTTTAAAAATCAGGGCAATTTAATTACATTGGATTGGCACCAGGAGCTTTCCTCATACATTCAGTTTCATTGAGATAAAAACTTGCAATCATTTGATAACCTCATTGTTAAGTGTTATGAAACTCTTTCTGTTACATGAATAACCCGTGGCGTCATAAAGGATTGAAAGAATGACTACTACTCGCGGGACAGCCTTTTAGGTGATGACACACTCAGAATCTAGTACATAATATATGAATAACTGAAGGCGCTTTCCTAAAACATAAAACGAATTAGAGCATAATATAATCGGTCACCAAAATATGTTACTAACAGATCGTATGGCCAAAGGAGCGGGGTGGCACCAGAGCAAGCTGAAATGGGAGGAGGTCAATAGTCAAGGTGACCGTTATGTTCATAGCACTGTACGATCCTGTCTCTAGATCCATGGTCAAGGTGACCGGTATGTTCATACCTCTGTACGATCCCGTCTCTAGGTCCATGGTCAAGGTGACCGGTATGTTCATACCACTGTACGATCCTGTATCTAGGTCCATGGTCAAGGTGACCGGTATTTTCCTAGCACTGTACGATCCTGTCTCTAGGTCCATGGTCAAGGTGACCGGTATTTTCCTAGCACTGTACGATCCTCCTGTCTCTAGGGAAGTCACCGAGTTTGAGATGAAGTAGGAAATAAAATGCGAGCCATCTGCCCCTTGTTATCTGGCAACGTACATGTGAACTTGAAACACAACATGTTTGGCAGTTTCTGTATAACTTGATGGAGTGTTGAAAAAAAAGCAATTTTTTAAAAAATATACTTTTTATTTATTTCTATTTAGTAATCATTATTTCAATGTTAAATTTAATGAAACTAATAAAGAAGTTTTATATATCGAGTAAATGTAAGAGTAAGGAGTTCAATATTCCCTCATATTCGGTCATAGATCTCTACTTATTTGTTTGTAACGGTAAAATCTGGCATAGGAATTTTCTCCCGCTTCCGTTGTTTACATTTTGAAAACGTTCGGAATCATGGAAGTAAAGGCAATACAAAAATAAGATTTACTTCGGAATCATGGAAGTAAAGGCAATACAAAAATAATATTTTCTTTTTAACTTTTAAGTTTAATTTGATTGTGAATAGAATCAACTGACTTTATAAAAAAAATCAGTAACGAAAACGAAGAAGAAAAAAATGCCTCTGCCTTACAACCATTTCCATATCCTAACTTATGAAATCACTGAGTTTAACTAGACTCTAGACTCTAGACTATCGATATGTGTGTTTGCAAGTATACATTCTAGTAACATTATACTCATTATGTTTAGCTTGCAGCGTCAAATTTCTTTTTCTGGGTTGTTATAATCTACTAATTTAAAATTTTACTATACATTCTTCCTGTTTATAACTTAGATAAAATAAATTAAAGGTTTAAATATTGATCCATAAATAAAGAATTAATTTCTAATTTTAATCACACAAAGCAATTATGTATATCTTACTTATTTATTTTAAAAAAAATAAAAAAAATCTATTATATAAAAGCCCAGGTCACTCATTCTGTAAGGGACATAATCAGCATTTTAAAAAAAATAATTGAAAATATAGAGGTAAGTATCATAATCATTTCGGTTTCGAGATTAACAGAGCGAGTGGTGTTTCTCGCCGTTATATGTGATGTCATTGTTTGAGCTTATTATTCTTTTTATTGAACTCATTCACATACCAGTTTTTTGTTGTCGGACACACTAATTCGAACTCATGCAATAACTTTCACGCAAGTTACTTGGGCTTTAAAAAAAAGTGGGCACCGTAGGCACCCCAGAACAACCTTGTAGTCCCAACAGGGCAACTCGGAATAATGGCCAGTATTGGACAAAATTTTTCCAACAATTTTCTGAAATCGCTCTCGTCATGGGTGCTCTTATTAACGTTTGACCACTGTACTGGACATATCTTATCACTAACGTTTGACCACTGTACTGGAGATATCTTATCACTAAAACTTTCATTTAGACGTAATAAGCCGTTTAATCAATTCAAGTTTCCCTCTCACCATTTAAAGCACCGCCTTCTTTTTGTTCTCATTTGATCTAACGCTCTCCTAGCTTTGTGATAATTTGCATTATCACTCGGTGAAAGGAAATGAGGCTAAAGAAAAGAGATGACTAACAGGTAAATTTTTAAATTTTATTTTTCTCATGCCCTCTTCTTAACTAGAACTTTTAATAAGGTGTATCACACAACTTCCGCTTCCTTCATTTTAAATAGTATGGATTGGCCGATGAAAAGATAATGAATAAACCAAAGATGTCTTTTTAAGAAAGTCAAAAAAGAAAAGCAAATCTGGCAACCCTGATAGCAATGTTTAAATGATGAAAGGCTAAACTAAAATGCCACAAATTTTAATCTTGAAGATAATTAACACAGTTATTATTAATGTTGTTAAAATGTTTATGTGTTGTTGAACTGTTTAGGTCACTTTAACCTTGATTTTAATTTACGTTTAAAAAAAAAAAATTAATCTTCAAGATTTTTTTTATGTCCATTTATATTATAGGTAAAGCACTCACACCAAGTGAAAGCAGTGAGTGTGAATCATCTTGTCAATTGAATGGAGTCAGAGGCAGGGCAGATGGGGGGGGGGAGGCTGGGAAAAGACAAAGGTAAAGGGGATATTAGGGAGGGAGGCTGGGATCTAAATAAGGAGGATGTGTGTTGTGTAAAGTGGTGGGATCAAATGATCAAAGATCTGAAATAGTTCAAAGGGGCCAGTGAGTAAACATCGTCTTAGAGAAAATTATTTTCTATTTTATCCTCGCGCCATTTACAGCTGTTTGCCCTCAGACACCATCGTCACGGCAACGAGATGGCCATCAGTACCATCACAGCCTGATACGGGTGATTACAATACGGCAACATATGAATCTGTATAACACAACCTGATACTGATACGACTGATTACAATACTACAACATATGAATCTATATAAAAAAAAACAACCTGATGCGACTAATTACAATACTACAACATATGAATCTATAAGATAAAACCTGATACGGCTAGTTACAATACACAACATATGAATCTATATAACACAACCTGATACGGCTGATTACAATACTACAAATTATGAATCTGTATAACACAACCTGATACGACTGATTACAATACTACAAATTATGAATCTATATAACACAACCTGATAAGACTGATTACAATACTACAAAATATGAATCTATATAACACAACCTGATACGACTGATTACAATACTACAAAATATGAATCTGTATAATACAACCTGATACGACGGATTACAGTACTACAAAATACCATAAATGTATAAAACAACCTGTAGACCGTAGGCGTTAGAACGACTTACAGAGAAAAGGTGTGTGTGTGGGGGAGGGGGGAGGTGAGCAAGATAGATTTCCCTCATCTCACTGACCCAGACCCAGACTACCCAGAAGTCAGTTCGGCCCGAGGAGAGGCCGGTCACACGATCCTTTGTTTACAGATTAGCTAAGCTGATCCGGGAACGCCTGTTCTAATTTTTCAGGGGCGTTTCCACCCCACTCCTCCTCACGTGGTTCCAGTTCCAGTTAAGACAAAGGATGGGTTACTTTGAAGGCATATCTACTAGACCGAGGTGGGGCGGGAGTGTGGCAAGGCTCTGGCTGCTGTTTATTTTGTATGTAGAGAGAATGTAGATCATGATAAATTTATGTGTAGTATTTATCGAGGTTTTTTTATTCTGTGGGAAAGCTGTTTTAATTAGTTACAATTTTTCTCAGCTTTATTGTTTCTGTTTAAAGACAAAATCAAGTAAAAATACAAGCAGGTATACAAAACAACAAGCTAGGCTTCAACCTACATGTCTGAAATTAATGTGTCATTCTCTACATTGCTTTTATATTCAATACCCCTTCTCCATCCGAAACGTGAACTCTAATCCCTGTCTAACACATATTTGCTAACCCATTTCTATCCACTTCACCAAACTATCAACTAGTAATATAATCCACTAATCTATTCTATGAACATATCCACTAATCGACAACTAGCCACACCCCAAACCGTGTGCACGTCCTAAACCTAGATCCACTTCCAAAATCATATCCATGAAACGACGCCTATCCACTACTATCCTTATCCACTACCCAAAACCATATAAACTACCCCACGTATATCCAATACCTAAATCATATCAACAAACCCTCGCCTACCGCACCCGAAAGGCGTATCCACTAACTCACCTAATTTTACTTCTCAAATCATATACACAAGAGTACCTCCATCCACTACTATCCTTATCCACTTCGTAAATAACATCCTCGAAACTTCGGCAATCCACTACCCAAATCATATCCACATAACTGCACCTATCCACCAACCAAATCATATCCATTACCAAATTCATATTCGCACCCTACGCCTGTCCACTACATAAAGCATATTCACTGCTCCACATGAAACGCTCCCCATTTCTAAGCACTACCCCCACCTCTATCCATTTCTCACTTCTCTCCACAACTCCAATATAACCCAATACTCCATCGATATCCACTTCTTCACTTCTATGCACTACCCAACCAATATCCATTAATCAACACTAACAAACTCTCCACAACTATGCGCTTCTCCCCTATCCACATCTACTATCCCATCCACAATCCGCTACCCCCAACACGTCCCACGCTCCTGAAATCCACCCCAGGTCCGTCTTACACTCCACCCCAACCCTTTCGCTTGTTGCACGCCTAACATCTCTAACCAGGTTCTTGCCTCTGTTGAAAATGCCAATTTTTATTGTTTACGTGACCCGAGAGGAAAAAAAAAAGGAAACACAAGTGTTGTAAATCTGTTTACATAAATTCAAGAGTTATCTCAGCTTTGCGATAAATTCAGCCGTTTTGTTGGAACCAAGGAGTGCAAGTCTTAAAAGCCATGTCCGAATGTTGTCTGCGTTTGAAGGGTTGTCTTAGCACGCCTGGTGCTCAATGGAAATACAAGAAAACACGCGGAAACAGTTGAAAAGATTTGAATTACAATTGAAATAATATGAATGAGTTGCCGGTTAGTCGTTTATTTGAAATAGAGCACAATTAAAATAACATGAATGAGTTGCCGGTTAGTCGTTTATTTGAAATAGAGCACAATTAAAATAATAGGAATGAGTTGCCGGTTAGTCGTTCATTTAAATAGAGCACAATTCGTATGGAGGGAAAATAGAAAAATAATATTCCTTATTGAAAGTTCAGACTTCAGACATTCTTATCTGTCGAGATAAATCCATGAATCCGTTCTGATAAAATATAGCCACAAAATGTCAAAAAATGGCATTTAATGTAAACTTCTCTGAATACAAGCGAAATTCATATAACTAAAACTTCATCAAATATGAGGGAGACAGACGAAGATTTGTCCAATAGCTTTTAACTCGACTAGATCTAAACACTTAAAAAAAAAAATTGCCTTAAAGCCCGACGGTTTGAGATTTCTTTTTCTACACTTAAATTTCAAGACTACATGTAATATGTCAATTAAATAGCTCGTACCAGATTGAATTCTAGAAACCTTTTAACTTATAGACTGAATATTTATCATAATTATAATCTGAGGAGTTATGATTATTAGCAGATAGATATATGAAGGAAATGTTAATTGTATTTTAAAGTATAAATTAATTTTTTAAAATCATAAATTGTTTGAATGACGCGACAAAAACATTGATGTTAGGTAGGATGGTTGTAGGAATGTAAGCACGTGTTTTGAGTCAATAGTGGGTGTCCCAGTTCATAAATTAAAGTTTGAGTGAACACCAATACATGTGTGCTCATCCATTACATATCTTATTAATTTTTTAAAGCTATTATATATATATAGTGGCGTCACTAGGGGTGGGCCGCCCGGGTGACACTATCAGAGGGATGACACCAAAATCTAAAATTCTGTATGAGCCCCTTATTTGGCACTGGAAAATTTGGAGGAGTTCTATGGCTTGATTTATGGGGGGTTGACACCATGAGCTAACGCCCCGGGTGGCACCAACCCTAGTGACGCCTCTGTACATACATTTTACAATTTCTGTTCATGTGAAGATGACAACACAAATTCATTTCCAGTGTAAAAAATGCAATATAGAAAAAGACCACACCAATGTTAGTTTTCATGGGAATTAATAACAAATGCACTTTTCGTGACGTATGCCTCGACTATGTGCGCAGTTCATTTAACCGACCACCTTGCCACTACACTATACCCTAAAAGTTCCCCAAAGAACTCCCCCCCCCCACACACACTCCAACCAAGGTGTGACCGAATTGTTTTCTACGGACCACCCCTAGAGACCCTATTGTTACTAATCAAGACAAAACAGCAGCGCAAAAGCCGAGAACGTACAGTGTAGCATTTGTCCATATCCGGACCAAATGAACATCAGATCGACCAGTGGCAAATAATCTGAGACTTCACTTTCTTCTCGTTCGGCGTTCACACAAAGAAACGCCGATCTCCTTCCAGAGAAGCATGCACAGAACACGTGCGAATTTTGAATAACTTTGATTTCCTGAATGGGAGAGCACATTTGAAAACATACAGTACAATAGAAAGACAAAATTGCCCCCCCCCCTTTCCACACACAACTTCTCCCGTCTAGAACCCCCCCCCTCCAAGCTCAAACAAACACTAGTGGTGATACCTGGTACACAAAAGCGGGTATCAGACCGCTTAACGTTTGAGGCTGACTGACCCCTGACCTTTAGATTTCAGGAAGTCTTCCCCTGCAGTGGCAGTTATTAGCCTGGGATGCAATATCCCCTTTAACCGCTTTAAGGATAGGCTTCATCCCAATGGGATAATATTTTCCCCGTCTCTCTATCTTCTGGACGAGGTGTGATTCGAGAGATGGCTGTGTGAGACTTGACCCAGACTGTGATAATCCAAATAATTTATATTTGTTGTTCCACGATGAGGATTAACGTTGTTGCCGTGTCTGTTCTTTGTTGTTGTTTAATTGTATTGGCACAAGGTAAGTGAGCGCAACATCATGATCTAGTGGTGAATAGCTCTTAAATTATAAAGAATCTTTCCCCATAAAAGATTCAAAATAAAAAAAATCCAGTCTTTCACTGGCACATGTTATAATTTTTAAAAATTTTTTGTCATTGTCTCACTAATTCAGCTGAAATTTAGTTTAACTCGCCAATCGATTGTCTCTAGATTGGACAACTTTAGCTGTCTAATTCTTAAATCCAAAACCACTTCATTGCTATACGAAAATTCAATATCACCAACGCATCTTAATTTAATAAATTAGCATTTCTAATCATTTCCCCTCAATAAGATTTTGAAAATTTTCTACGATCTCCAACGGTGTCACCAGTTTAAACTCATCACGGCGTTCTTGTTTATTTGACACCATTGAAAATCTCAGATATACGCAGTACATCTGATATGATATAATATGACAACCGCCCCACCTCCCCTACCTCAATGGGGAAAATTTATTAGCAAAAAACAAAAAAAAAACCACAAAAAATCCTTGACAAAAAACCAGCCTTCTTTAAAATCAATCAGAACCACCTTCTTCCAAAACCAATACACTTAGTTTGTAGTAACGTATTTATTCATTTAAGGGGGGGGGGGATATAGAATATAGTTTTACGTTGAACAGTACCCGTGCTTTAAAAAGAAACGGGCAAAAAATTTCATAACACTCATTTGTAACAGCTAGATTATCGTGACGTTCTGGAATAACAAACGACTCCTGACATCATAGACTACTAGACTGCAATACACACATACTATACGAAGACGTGTCTCTGGCAGTGCATTGCGCAGTTCAGTATCTCAAACTTAGCTGACTTGATAGACGCCAACCTCGGTGTGTTGTCAGCAGGGGCGTATCTAGTTTTGGAGCAGCCAGGGCGCTGCTTCAGAATCTTCAGTAGTAAACACGTTTAAAAAAAAAACATATTAAAAAAAACACAACAAAAAACTGCCAGTGGATCAAAATGGCGACTGAAAAAAAAAACCGCTGCTACTGTAAACTAAACAACAACATAAAAGAAGATGACTTGTAACCAAGTTTGACATAGCAACTAAAAATAAACATTTTTGTAACAACAGCTATATCAGACAAGCTATAGTCATTAAAAAAACATTTTAAAAAGAAATAGTGAGTTTTGTTTATGAACATCTATTCAGTTTGGCTCAAAGAATAAATAAACAATGGGTTTTCTCTACAGATTGTTTCAAGACCAATGAAATCATTTTCTTCTAAAAACATAACTCAAGAGTATGAAAGACCATTGTTCCCTTTAAGCTTCGCGGCTGCGAAGATATCTCACTGACGCCGCGCAGCACTTTGGGAGTTCCGCGCAGCAAATAGCTGTGTAAAATATTGCAGTGAAAAATAGATGCTGTGCAACTTTGCTAATATTTTGTTTCTTTACTTTGCACACGGACCAACGAAACTTAGAGAGAACATTGATATGTGCATGTTGATTTTGGTGATTTGACCTTAACATCTGATAATAATGCAACGGGAAAATAGGTTTTATTATTTTATACTTAGTATGCGTCAAGCCAATGTTGGTGTATACCAGTGGTGGCGAACCTTTTTGGGACCGCTTGCCCGAAATTCAACTCAAACCCACCTATTTATAGAAATGCGTCTGTACTCCCACGAAACCCGAAAATGGGGCTTTTACTTAATGGCTTAGCTGTTCCCATTTAAGGAAGTAATATTTTAGTCACGTGACGGCTCTAGGTGCCGACAGTGGCACGGCTACCATAGGTTCGTCGTTAGTGGTGTTCTACAGATCGAGTCAATGAGAATTTATTCAAAACGGTGACACTGATACATATTTCTAAAAAAAAAAAAACTAAGCTAGAAATAAGATATAATGGAGAATATTTTTTCGTTAAAGTCTAGGAGAACAAGGATGCATGACATAGGCAAAAATTTTAAGTGGACAATGATATTCGTTGCTGTCAATTTGATTTAATGGGAAATTACATTTGTAACAAACAAAAAAAAAAAAAATTATATTTCAAGGGCAAGTAAAAGAGATATCGATGTTTAACAGAACATAGTGATAAAAACCTTTTACTAGCCTGAAAAATTTCAAATTTAAAATGTAAGCCAGCAATAAACTTTAAGTGTCAAGCTTACATTTCAAGGGCGTGTTTTTTTTTTTTTTAATTATAAAAATAAGGTTAAAAAAATATGACGAAATTTTTTAAATATTTTGTTTGAAAGGACAAAATTTCTTAAGCAATTATTCCATCGATATTAGAATTCATATAGTTTTTTTTCTTCTTCTAAATTATCTTCCCTGATCATATGGCCCTGGAGCATTTTGCTCCACGCGCCACTCACCATAGATGTTTGGTGAAATTTGAAAACCTTTTTTTCCATCCTCTACACCAGAGAACGATGAAGGTCCGACAACCCCGAAGGTATTCTACGTCAGAAAATCAAGCACCGCTCAGCTCCCTTGCGTTGCTGGAAGTTCGTCAGAACCGCTGGTAAATTCTCAGTTATATCTTATCTTATCTTATCTTATCTTATCTTATCTCATCTTATATGTTACAGACGCTCCTTCTGTCTTACTATCTGAAATAATGAATGTTAACTTAAAACCCCAAGATAAGAAGAGAAACTTTAAACATTCTCACTTAATGCCCTCGACTCGTAAAGCAAGGTAACCTGCTTAAAAAGATACAAATGGACTTACATGTTCGCGGACCTCACACACATGGGATTATTTGAATTCAGGTATGACGGTACGGGGGTTGGGGGTGTGTGTAGTGAGTGGTTATATGGGCGTGGAGTCATTTCTAAGTTACTTGTGGGGACGGTTCCGATTTCCACTATATAAAAGCTCGATAGAATAATGATAAGTGGTTCATTTTAAAATCCCTTAAATTAACTTCGCCGTCTTGTCTCCCTGTGTGTCGTGGTCCCACCCGTGGAAAAAAAACATAAATAAAAAATGACCCATTTCCCATAATCCTATCCAGCTGAAATTTTGAAAATAGACTTGTGACACCTAACATTGCATTGTATCAAAATTTCAGATCGATGAATTTTTAGTTAATATCTATGTAGCATGCATAGCCTTCTGCTCTATATGACCTCCACGGGACTTCGGAGTTTCACTCTAGCCCTCGATGTCACAGGAGTCTATCGCGTGGTGCGTATTATATTGAACATAACCAGTACTTTAGTTATGTCTGATATAATAAGGGATTTATAGTCAAAAACTTTTTTACGGGTTTTTAAAATTTTCTTTTGTTTTCCCGTGAACGGGCTTGCGGGACCAAGACGACAAGATGGTGAAGGTAATATAAAAGATTAAAAAACAACAAATGAACCACGGGAACATGTTAAGTTTGAAGCATTTAATAGAAAGTAATTCCCAGGGTGTTCACCACAGTTTTGCAAGCCAGCGTTTCCCAGAAATGGCATCTGGACTCGCCGGTGTACCGCACCAATTATCCCGGATAAAGACAACTCATTTAATGAACAAAATATTGACTAAATATACATCTGAAAATTTGTTAAACTACGCTTACTTGAAATATTAATTTCACCAGCGTGCCGAAAAAAAAAAAGAGTAAAAACAATTGTTAGCCCAACGTTTATCGAGGCTAATCAAATTTGCACCACCATCCAAACTATATACTCCTTCTCCTAACCTTGAATAAAATACGTGACAGCTAATTTTTGATTCAAGTAAATCAAAGATTCACATTATCTTCTACACAACCTGCACATTTCCCTTGAGCCTGTGCCGTGGCCTAAGGTGACTTCAAAGGTGATTAGCAAACTTTAAAAAAACATTTAAAAAAAACAACAACAGACGACTCAACAATACACATGTAAAGTAGCAATAATGTGAAATCTGCGATGCCCACTTGCCGTGAAAACACAAACAAGCGTATATTTAAAATTTTTTATAAAACTTATTACGTTTTTATAGACTAAAAGATTTTGAGGTTTATCATTTGTCAATCCTGAGTTCCCCCTATGTTGAATTCTATTGAGGCTGAGAGGGTCCGACCCCATGAAACCTGAACGCGGGGATCTACACTGGCTGATCGAATGGTCCACAGCAATCTGTCACTATGTTATCGCTGTACGGACGGATCAGCGTCATAATATTTCAAAGAATTAACATCGGAACTTGCATCTCTATAAAGGTTGTGTTAATCTATGCAGCCCTCCCGGAGATGATAGGCGCATGAGGAAGTCATTTTAGGTGCGTTTCTTTGAATCGACGGAACTTAAATTTGTGGAGCAATTTTCCGAAATTTTGAAACAACGTGACAACAAAAATAAATGAAATAAAAATTTAATACTTTTTGTTTTTTAATTTGAGAGAATGTTTGAACATCTGAACACTATAAAGTAGTGTTAGCGCTATAGGAAGAAAGCCGCCATCGTTATCAACATTAATAGTGAGCGATCACAATGCGCTTAGCCTGATGATTTTTACGAGACTTAACTCTGAAAATTCACGTGAGGCGTGAGGTGGGTTGATCGATCGCGGGTATTTAATGCCTTAACCCTTTGCATACCCGCTAGTAACCCCACATGGATGTACAACAAATTATATGCCCCGTATAACTATTCTTATAGCATGCTCTTAACTCTGGTTTGGGGAAGCGGCAGTATAATAGTGCAGTCGCGTAGGCTTACGATTTATAGGGATTTGGGGGCCAAGAGTTTTAGGGGGGGGGGGGCTGCAAGCATAACGTTAACGTAATAATTAATGTAAAAAAACGGGCACTCCTTTGGAACCCCCCTCTAATCGAATTTGGACCTTCTCCCCTCCCCTAGGTACGCCACTGTAATAGAGTCAGGAGAACGTTTTATACAGAGAACAGCAAAATGACGTTAAAAAGTAACAGAGGTTACTCTTGGGAAATCTCGGTTATTTGAAGAAGACTTGACATGCACTGTTTCTGTGTACTTTGTGCTACGGAAACTACGGGGAAAATGTTAATCCCAACCAATTTGTTGCGTAGCAGCTTTTTTTCCAGTATTAATTATTATTCATTTTTTTAAAGCTTCCTAGCCAACTTTTGTCTTTAATCCCATCATCGATCAATTTAAGAGTGAAATTTATGTTTTTTTTTAAAAACTTATTATTTTCCGATTCGTAGTTCATATGGTAAAATAAAATGTGTACTTCATGTTAATTTAATGGCTTTTTTTCTATTTTCATGTAGATTCTAAAAGCAAAGTACATTTTTGAAGTTTTAAAAATGTTTTTTGTTAAGGAAATACATTTTATGTGAACGTTTCTTAGTTTGTATATTAAAAAACTAAAAAATAATAAATGATCTTGTGTCTTCTTGTATTGGTAGAGCAGTGCACAAATTCTATTGCTCTGTTTTCATTATCTCAGTAAGGAATGGATAGCAGGGCACCAATGTAAATTTCTCTAGTGTTAGCCATAGCCGTGTATTGTTACCAATAGATAGCAGGGCACCAATGTAAATTTCTCTGATATTAGCCATAGCCATGTATTGTTACCAATGGAAAGCAGGGCACCAATGTAAATTTCTCTGGTATTAGCCATAGCCATGTATTGTTACTCACCAATGGATAGCCGGGAACCAATGTAAATTTCTCTGGTGTTAGCCATAGCCATGTATTGTTACCAATGGATAGCAGAGAAGCAAAGTTATTTGCTTCTGTGTTATCAATAGCCATGTATTGCTACTCACCAATGGATAGCCGGGCATCAATGTAATTTTCTCTAGTGTTAGCCATAGCCTTGTATTGTTACCAATGGATAGCCGGGCACCAATGTAATTTTCTCTAGTGTTAGCCATAGCCATGTATTGTTATCAATGGATAGCCGGGCACCAATATAATTTTCTCTAGTGTTAGCCATAGCCATGTATTGTTACCAATGGATAGCCGGGCACCAATGTTAATTGCTCTGGTATTAGCCATAGCCATGTATTGTTACACACCAATGGATAGCCGGGCACCAATGTACATTTCTCTGGTATTAGCCATAGCCATGTATTGTTACCAATGGATAGCCGGGCACCAATGTACATTCCTCTGGTATTAGCCATAGCCATGTATTGTTATTCACCAATCGATAGCCGGGCACCAAAGTAATTTTCTCTAGTGTTAGCCATAGCCATGTATTGTTATTCACCAATCGATAGCCGGGCACCAATGTAATTTTCTCTATTGTTAGCCATAGCCATGTATTGTTACTCGGCAATCTCTAGCCTTAACTCGGTAAGGAATGTCTAACAGATAACTAAAGAGTTCTAAAGATCTTAGCTTGCCATTGGTCCATCCCCTATCTCTTATTTTCCCTGCTACAGCGATGGGTAGCGGAGCACGAAACCAGGGACATGAGGTCCAGATCCAAGACTGCAGTCGACCCAGACGATTCCAAGCTGACCATCAACGTTATTGAAAACGTCAAGTTAACAGACGCTGGGATATTCACGTGCACAGACGGGGAGAAGTCTAGCCAGCTAGAGCTCATCGTTACAGGTAAGTTGACACGGTTTCATGTTTAGATTTAGATACAACTTGAGTTCAATTTTTGCTCTATCAAACCACTTAAATCCTTGTGATATTTGATAGATAGAACAAAAACACGTCTATTCTTTCCAGAAATGAACTAGATTCCAAACCATAGATTAAAAGGCTTTTCTTAAAAAGTTTCCATATTAAAGTTTGTATTCCTACTTGTATCCTGCTGTATGCTAAACATAATGCTAAACATAATGCTAAACATAATGCTAAACATAATGCTAAACATAATGCTAAAAATAATGCTAAACATAATGCTAAACATAACCACCGCCATTTACTTCCGAATTTGTCCATAAATTTCATGAAATATTCAAATTTAATAAATTTCAAACCTTCTAACAAATAAACATGTAATGTTTTAGAATCTTATTCAGAGAACTCTCTTACACCAGAAAGTCAGTTCAACTATTCAAATAATCACATTTTAATCAACTTTACAAAGATTACAAAGAAAAATGTTTCAATGTAATTAATTGTTATTGAACACCTTTCTCTCGAGAATATGATTTTTATTACCACGTCTTTATTAACTTGCTTTCGTTCCTGTCTCTTTGTCTGTCCGCTAAGCTTCAAATTTGCCAACGTAAAACTAAACCAACTTTGATAGTCCTAAAGATCTCAAAATTTTACTACGGATAGATCTTGAATTACAATGTCTTGTATCAAAATTTCAGATCGATCGAATGTACCGTAATAAAATTAATGCATTTTTGTAGTTTATCTCTGTATAGCATATGTAACCGTCTGCTGCTGTTGACATTCACGTGCTACCGGAGCTCGCCCCGTGACCACAACCCCGTGGTATTAAAACGTTGGGCGGGCGCTTATTAGGTGTTTGATATAAAAATGCATAGAGTTAAAAACGATTAAAAAAAACACGTTTTTATAAAAGGAAGAAAAAGAAGAAAATAAAATAAAAGTTATATATTCAAGTACTTATATTTGATATGACTAAAAAGTGGGGCTGGTGCTTCAAACCACATTCTAATTTAGAAATACACCACAAAAATAGGTGTGTGGTATAGAAATGAACGTTTTATAATTTTGAAGGCAAAAGAGATATCTTTAAGTGAGAGAATGAGTGAACTGCATATGTAAAACCTCATAAGCACCCGTCCCACGTTTTTAGACATACTAAATATCTGTACTTGAACTTATAACTTTTATTTTATTTTCTTCGTTTTAGTACACTTATAAAAATATGGTTTTAAAAATCTTTTTTTTTTAAACCTCTACTTATTCAACGGTTTCACTATACACCCAGGCCGGCTCAAGACATGTATGACACGTGATCTTTATACTGAGTACAGTAATCAGGTAACACATTACGACGTGTGCAGTTACACACACGCCCTTGTCTACATTCAATGATTCCTGATTGCGAAGCGCACGCTCTTGAACCGGCTCTGGTGCGTAACTTTGAAGAGCTCTTCATTGATGAGACGTTTCTCAGAGCTGTTCATTGATGAGACGTTTCTCAGAGCTGTTCATTGATGAGACGTTTCTCAGAGCTGTTCATTGATGAGACGTTTCTCAGAGCTGTTAATTGATGAGACGTTTCTCAGAGCTGTTCATTGATGAGACGTTTCTCAGAGCTCTTCATTGATGAGACGTTTCTCAGAGCTGTTCATTGATGAGACGTTTCTCAGAGCTCTTCATTGATTATACTTTTTTCAGAGCTCTTCATTGATGAGACGTTTCTCAGAGCTGTTCATTGATGAGACGTTTCTCAGAGCTGTTCATTGATGAGACGTTTCTAAGAGCTGCTCATTGATGAGACGTTTCTCATATCTCTTCATTTATGAGACATTTCTCAGAGCTGCTCATTGATGAGACGTTTCTAAGAGCTGCTCATTGATGAGACGTTTCTCAGAGCTCTTCATTGATGAGACATTTCTCAGAGCTCTTCATTGATGATACGTTTCATGAGGAAAAGTAGATACACATAATTTCACATCGCCGCTGTCCACAGTGTCTCTTGACCCAGATGACCACAGTCAAAGTTGAAGACAGTCTTTTTGTCCAGGCGACCTGTTTTGTCGGTCAGACAAGCCATTAGGTTCTCTGATCTCGCTCCGTCTAACTATCGCATCGGTGTGTGACAGTCATACTCGCACGTCTGTGCATTTGTATAGGATGGTGTGCATGTAACTGTGTTTAGGAAGAATGAGAGCGCAATGTTTTTACTCAAGTTCTTGGAAATGTCTGTTTAGCGTGATGAGCCTAGCTGTAGGCTAGTGGAATGCGCTATAAGTGTACTAAACAAATATTATAAATAAATCTTTTTTTAAAACAAAAGACCTAACTCTTCCTGAATATTTCCAAAGGTGTCAATAACCTTTGATCACTCAATCTAAAAATGTCCAGCTCCGGCGCTCGTATTAAAAAAAAAACCATAAAATTAAAACCCCTTTTTAACTCCCATTTTCATTACCGAAGACAAATGATTTTTAACTCTACGACAGCAATATGGGAACCCCGCCCCCTTCACAACGGTGAAGACACCAAAGACAACAACACAATGTTTGTCTGAGATCAGAGATGTATCCACGCATTTACCTTTACCTTCTACTAGCCACACGTGTGACTTGTACTCCATGCACCTCACTCCCTTTATAACCGCATCAAACACATGAATTATTTATTTTTAAAAGATAGTTGTTTGTCCTTATTTTCATCCCCCCCAGAGCCAAGTGCACCCATCCTCACGAGAACAAAGGTCACAGGTGACGATAAAATCGAAGTGTTCTGGGAAAAACCAGGAAGTTCCTCGGAATCAGTTTTAAAATACCGGATCTATGTCAAGAATGTCAACAAGAAGGAGGAGGTGTACTTCGAAGATAAAGCGCCGATGAATCATTTTATTATCAAAGACATTTCTCCCAACACCGAGTACAGAATTCAGGTACAGTGTTTCTCTCTTGTCACAAAGTATATGAGATAAGATTAAAATAAGTCATAGATATTCCAAATTCAGGTAACAACAATGCTCTACGAGTACAGTCATCAGGTCACATACTATTTTATACGATGATTTGGTTTCTCAAAAAACACAATATTTTTTTATACTTTACACAATAATAACTAAATCATTGCTCCTTGTATTGGGTACGGTAAACTAGTAGCACATAACGTCTTGTACTGGGTACAGTCATAAACGAACACATTACGTCCTGTACATGGCACAGTAATCAACAAACACATTGCTTTTTTGTATAGGGTACAGTGATCAGGCGAGATGAGATCTATTTTGATACTTTGTCATAAAAATGTAAAGTAGTGCGTCAAATAATTTCAGAATGGTATAAACTAAGTTTCTTGATATTAAAACACGGATTTCTTTATTTCTCTTTGCTAAATATTTTCATATCCCTTAACCAAAGATAAACCAAAAGGATAATACGAAATAACGATCAGATATTCAAAAATAAAAATTTGAAAACCTGTACTTCTGCTTTTATTATATACTGAATTAGTGTAGAAAAACAAATAGCTAGTGTTTGACTTTGGGGACAGTTGATTTTTAGAAAGGTGGCAAATATTGAAATAATTATGTTGGTATGGTAACTTGACATAGCATACTGCTTTTATTACAATTATGGTTCCATTTCTGGTTGATGACTTCTTTGATTTGCAAGCTGTAAATAAATTCTATTTCATATCAGTAGATCTGATTTTTGCCCGATTGCTCCTTAAGGCGGGCTTCTGGGCTATTCGTTCGTTTTTGTATTGGTTCTTTGTCAGCCTTAGTCATACCTTGTTCAATATTATATATATATATATATATANTTTTTTTAGTAACTTGTAGTGCTTTTTTATTTTTCTGTTATATGTCATGAGATAATGAAATAACAACAAAAACTGAGTCATTCTATCATCATTTACTACTGCCTCATGAGGATTAAAAATTGTGATAACTGCCCATTTTCTCGTTTTTTGTATCATTAAGCCAGAAAAATGTTGAGGTTTCCACATTGAAATTATAAATGTACTAAGAGTTCCAAACAGTCAACAAAATGTTCACAGACTCTGAAAATTAACATTCATTCAGTAATCAGTACTGCCTAATTGGATTTGAAAATAACAATAACGGCCCTTTTTCGTTTACGCAACATAAACTCAGAACAATGTTGAGCTTTCAACAATTAAAATATAAATGCATTGCACACAGTGTTTTGGGCCAATCAGTAAAATGTTCACAGAACCAGTTAAGTAACATAAAACACTACAACACTGTTCATTGTTCATTCATTGATTGAGTGTTGCCTTCTTTGCATCTGGGTACTGTTTACGGTGTGACTCAACAACCTGATACAAGTACTGCTTTTCATCTTCCTTTTTTGTTAATGACTTGTTGAAGTTGGTTGCCAATGCAATGCCTCGCTCTGCTGAGTCATTAACAACTTTTAGTGAATGGGCAACCACCTTTGCGTGTTGGTACGCTTCCAGCTGTGGCCACTGCTCAACAGGCAAGTTCAGAAACGATTTGTCGAGATTCAAGACCTGAAAGAAGAAGTGTGATCTGCTTCCAATAAAATAATCAAGTTTCTTATCCCAGAGTTCTTCTTTGCCAGTGTATTTGATTGACCTTTCTGAAGATGTTTCATGTTCGCTGGCAGTTATAAGACAAGATGCCATTCTTGTCTTGACCTCGGCTGAAACAAGGTCAGAAAACAGAGCACGTGGCACGAGTTCTTGTCCCAAGTACCATAGATGGCGTCCAAGTGCCACAATTCCTGTGTCTGCAATGATCTTGGAAGTGGTACGATAGTTGGTGAGGCTTTGAATAAGAGACAGATCGTTTATAGGAGCATCACAAGGTGATGTACAAGATATCCACGCTTTGACATACACCAATGTTGTGAACAGTCCAAATTCTAACCATGCTGTGCTCTCATGTCGACTGAGCTTAAACTGTTCCTGAAACAAATTCAGCTTCAGAACATACAGCAACTGTGACATCCATCTGGCATGATGGAAAGCCCCAGGTACACGGAATCGAATGCCACGTGGTGGTGTCTGTCCCAGAAAAATCATGGTCAGCTCTAATAATTCCCTGTAGTCTTCTCTTGGAATTGCTCCCCTGTTACCAGTCAAAATGTCCTGACAGAATTTCAATATTTCCTGTTTTAGCACTGCTAGACTTTCAGTCATTAGGCGGGTGTCTGCACATGGTTTGTATGCCACTTGGTCAATATTTGGCCAAAATTCTTGAAATCTGCGAAATAATATCACATTTGGCCCTGATGTTGGGCCAAACACCTTTTTAAAAATGTCGCTGCATAGGACTTCAAGGACGTGGTGTCGGCAAGCCAACCATAGCAGTTCTTTGCCTAGTTTTTGCTCCAGTAGCACACATGCGCCATTGAGATGGCCGGTGTTTGCTGCAGTTGTATCAAATGACATTCCTGCAATGCTGTTAGTCAGCTCCCAATCAGTGATGGTGTCTGCTGCAGCTTTGGCTATTTGCTCACCTGTTCCTTGTACAACTTTTGGAATAGCCAAAAGCTTTTCAGTTGTACGACCTGTTACAATGATTGCTACGCGATCTTCTTTTCCTGGACCGCCAGCTATTGAAGGAAGCAATTTGCCATCGAAATGTATAACCAGTGGGCCATCTCTGTTGAATGCAGACTTCACATTAGCAGCTGCTTGAGTACGATGCTTTGATCTTGTTCTTCTGATGCTGCTGACAGACAAGGACATACCTGATGCATTTTGTCCATAAGTCGTAGCTGCTGCATGTAGAATATATGCAGCATCTTGATTGCTGACACTTGTACGATCTAGTACTGCAGCTAACTGTGGACTTACAGCTTCATTTGCAGATATTTTTGCACGCTTTTGCTGTATTTGATCTTGTGTGTCTGAACTGTCTGATGATTTGCAATTAGTCACTGAGTTCTGCACTACTTTCTTCATCAAGATGACTAATGTCACTGGTGTCACCATTATTCAAACTTGCCGATGCTGGTGCACTTGCCTGAGCTAAATAATTTAGCCTCCTGTCTTCTTTGGTCCTCAGTTCAGCTTCTCTTTGTATTCTTACTGCTCGCCGACCTTCTACTGCTGTAAGCTGCTGGTCTATTTTTACCCATGACATACTTCCTTTCTGTTCTTTGATCAGCCAGAAAAACCCTATCTTCTTCAATTTTTATTCGGTTCATCGCATCATGATGAGCAATATCAAACAGGCCATTCATATCAGCTTCAAAATTTGACTCCCTTGCCATCTGAGCTGTGCAGCACGGGTCTTATTGCGACAGACAGTTCTGTGTTTATCAACAAGAAGTTTTAGCTTGTGGATAATATTTCTTTCTTCAGCTGATGGTACTCTTGCTCTGGCCCATATCTCGCAAACCTGTCTAACAGTAACTGTAACCGATTCAGTTTTAGACAGTTTTTCATTATTGTGATGATGATAGTAGACTTGTAAAACTTCTCTAGTTGTTGGTAGCATATTTCCATTAAATAACTGTACTGGTTCGCCAATCACATGAACATATGTCTGAGATCTTGTAACAGCCATTTAAAAAAATTGTCTTTAATAAATCAATAGCCAATACCTCCTAGAAATAATTGAAAATTAAGACAAATATGAAAAAACTTGTAGACAGTACAATCAAAATGGAGTTGTTTACTATTTTAAAAATTAAATATTCTTTGTACTTGCAAAAAATAAGTAACAGTTGACCAGTCTTCAATTTGATCTTATGCTGGAAATAATATCGATTTTTGGGACCAAACAAAAAATTCAGGTGCTTTGAGGCAGTACTAAATTAACTGCAAATGGAGTTATATTTTATATTTAAGGTCTCTGTAGCACAGGTAACACAATTTTTATGAAGCACTAGCAATTTTTCAACTTTTTTTTTTACCTATACATTGTGAACCACCCCAATATATATATAGATAGACACCTCTCGCAATCTGTCATTCATATGTTAACAGTTTTATATATCTTTCAGGTTTTTCGGTAAGTTGACCACCGTGTCATGGCTGCCATTGTTGCCATCATGTCACATGGTTGTGCCTCGTTTTAGCAGATTTATTTATTTTCAGAATGACTAATTAAGAAACACCCTTTTTTAATGTCATGCAATATCATTTTAAATTTCAATGCTACGTCATGTGGTTGTACAAATATCATCTCAGGATGCTGTACAAATGCAATTTCAGGTGGCTGCAATATATTCAGAAGGTCTAGTGGAAGATGACACAAACTTTTTGGGCCCAAGGTCTCAATTCCAGACAGTGAGAACCCCGAAATTTGGTAAATATGAAATAGTTTCAAGCCATTCAAGAGGTTTAAAAATTACATTTGTTTTGATCCCATAACAACGCTCACCCCAACCCCCACCCCCACC
>MUZC01004161.1:71138-117674 GCA_002072015.1 Radix auricularia | reverse complement strand
CCCACCCCCACCCTCACCCCAATCTCACCCTCACCCCAACCCACATATGAACAATTTCTCGCCAGATACTAAGTTGCTCTGAATCTCGTGTCAGACCCCCTTTCACTATCATGTGATATGTATAACTAATTCACGCCTGAATGACTAAGGACAAATTGCTGTCACTGACGTGCTACAAGCATGTGTTCATGTCACACAGACCCAAAACCCCCCAGCCAACCAGAAGTGAAGGATGTCAAAGTGAAGCCCTGGCACAACAATTCAATTATTGTCTCCTGGACCCCAGTACAAGGCCAAGACGTGGACGGCTATCGGGTTTTCTACCAGGTAATTTGTTTACGTGTTGTGTCTTTCTCTAAACTGTCTAAGCAATGAGCCAAAGATGGGGCCTTCGTTAATGGTCTTGATATAAGCAATGAGCCAAAGATGGGGCCTTCGTTAATGGTCTTGATATAAGCAATGAATAAATGTGGCTTTCTCTGGTGTGCTTGACAGAAACAATGAGTCAATGTTGTGGCCTTCTTTGAGTGTCTTGATATAAGCAATGAGTAATGAGTCAATGTTGTGGCCTTCTTTGAGTGTCTTGATATAAGCAATGAGTAATGAGTCAATGCTCCTTTCTCTGATGTGCTTGACAGAAGCAATGAGTCAATGTTGTGGCCTTCTTTGAGTGTCTTGATATAAGCAATGAGTAATGAGTCAATGTTGTGGCCTTCTTTGAGTGTCTTGATATAAGCAATGAGTAATGAGTCAATGCTCCTTTCTCTGATGTGCTTGACAGAAGCAACGAGTCAATGTTGTGGCTTTCTCTAAACTGTCTCAACAATGAACGAAAGTTGTGGCCTTCTTTGATCGTCCTGATATAAACAATGAGCTAATTTCTATGCTTTCTCTGGTGTGCTTGACAGAGACAATGAGTCAATGTTGTGGCATTCTCTATTGTGCTTAAAGACACAAGGAGCTCACTTTCTATAGTCTTATCTTATCTTATCTTAAAATTAAGTGAACATAATTAGATGCCATATTGTGAACTTTTTAAAAATAGAGTTTTGAGGTAGTGAAGCCAGTCAGTGAAAAAGAAAGATATTTGATATTGTTGAAAATTGAATTGTTTATATACTAATTTCAATCCCTGATGAAGTTTTAAACAAAGATTGATAATGTAAGGCCACGTAATAGCGTTGTTGGTTATACATTTTAAAAAATAATTTGTATTAACAGTTTTATAATTAACATTAGCCCAACTGTATTAAACATATGTTTTATGTTGAGCGTCTGAAAATTTAAATATAATTGAATACCTGCGTGGTGAAGACGTTTAAAATTTTTATTTAAAAAGTCAATTTTTCATCTAACGGTTTGCTGAAATATTTTGTCTAGGTTAAAATAACTTTAGTTAATCAATCTTTGGGGTTTAAGTAACGTACTTTAGTCCACGGTTGACCTTGAATGGTCATCTTGTAGTTAGGCACCGTGGCTGGCATTGACTCACCAACCGCCCCACGGAAATGTCACAAATATTATTCCCTTAATCCCAATATTAAATGCTAACTCTTCGCTTGGCTTTCAGGGCAACGCCAAGAAGAACAACCCTCGGGGGGAAGAAACCGTGCGTGAAGGTGGAGCCGGGGGCCAGTGGCAGGTGACGCTTGAAGGGCTGAAGACCAAGATGAAGTACACCATCGCCGTGGCACCGATCACAGGGGGGTCACAGGTCAAGGTCGGGAAGAAAAGCAAGCCCGTCGTCTTCATCCACGAGGGTTTTAGTGAGTCGGAAAACACGCATGGATAGTGGTGCACCGGGAAATGGGATCAGCGGTTGTTGGATGGCAATAATAGCAGAGGCATACACTTAGCGACTTTAGAGGGCGTGCTGTCAAAATGAGCACAAAATCTTTAACATAGACGTGTATGAAACATGGACTTAACACAAAACATAAACGTAGGACGCACTAATCTTCTGTATAGAATGGGCGCCTGTAACAGATAAGATAAGACGTAGACTTAAATAAAGAAATTCTATTAAAACAATAGTGGGCGAAGTTTATTGGCTGTCATGAAAATCCCTATAGTCGTCCTTAACAAAAGTCAGGTCCAATATTAAAATGTCGACTTAAAGAAACTTTTTGTTTGTTTGTTTGTTTATTTGTTTGTTTGTCTTTTGTTGTTTTTTTTGTGTTTTTGTGTGTGTGTGGTTTTTTTTTTTTGTGTTTTGTATGTGGTAAGGTTTTTGCCGACCGTAAAGAATCCTGTTCTGGACCGCAGTTTGCCCACACCTTTAAATAAAGTTATATCCTTTTCTTCTAACAATGTCATATCGTCTTAGGCAAACAACCTGCAACAAACCGTTTTTATTTGTTCACCCAATTTTTTAATTAACCTATATTTCAAAAAAAAAAAAGACATGCAAAGAGGCGCATCTCTTAGATGATCGGTGAAATCGAACCAGATATTATTCAAAAGAAATGTTAAATTATTTGTGTCATTTATTTATAACGATACCCAAAGTTTAAAAAAAAATATTCTTCATTGCTCGTTTTAAGTGTCGATAAACTTTCCCCTCTTTACGTCTAACAACAAACTCTGACCACGACAGCCCCGGAAATGAGCATCCACGCCATACCACTTGACCCCAACTCTGTCATCATTGTGGTCAGTACGGTGGGTCCTGCCGAAGTCAAGGACTTGAGAGTCGTACACACGGACACGAGCGCCATCGAGTGGGTCAGGGTGAAGGACTTCGATAAAGAAGTGAGTATTATTTGATTCCAATCCTAATATGTTAATTGACTAATGATATTGTTCATAGGTGATTAAATATGTTCATATTGTGATGCTGGTCCACCATTTGTGAGTACTAACCAAGTGAGAAATGGGTATTCCTAATCTGCCCAGTAACTAAGAAATTGGTATTTAGTGAAGCCGTGTGTTCAGATAGTGCTTCTGGTCTATTTGTGAGTTACTGGACGACTCGCCGTGACTGAGCTCGTCAAGTGATAACCTTGTGTTGCCTTCCACAGCAAAGATACGGTGTGGTGACGGGCCTGACACCGGAGACCCGCTACTTCTTCATGGCTAAGGCGAGAGTGAGTGGCAAGGCCAGGCAGACGATAACTGACGTCCTGACACCTCCCACAAGTGAGCAGTTGACTTCAGATCTAAATTGAATATATTTAATTAAACACAGATATATCATATAATATATTATAATATAATATAAAATACTATAATATAATATAATATAATCCTATATAATAAAAAGGGGGCGCGGTGGTCTAAGCTGTAGCGAGCTGGACTACCGAACCGTTGCAAGAACCTGAGTCGAGAGTTCAAGCCGTGGTACTGGCAGGGGTCCCGGGGCATTGTGCTAACCACACAATCCAGTGCTCGTTAGTGGTCAATGAAACTTGTGAACGCTACATCACTTGCTCCCATGGACTTTCATGGTCTGTAAAGGATATTTACTTTATTTATTATATAATAAAAGGTTTATTTCTGTGCGGTCATCGATAGCGATTGGTCCCTCACACTCCTAAGACTCTCACAGCCTATCAGAAAATAATTAGTCTCGTTGACAAATTGAATACATTATCGCGAATGTTCAAAACGATTTATTTTTGGTGCAGTTGTTTTTGGTCATCATTCAGTACTATGTTCTCATTTTGAAGTGTTTCAATGAATAAATTTACGCGAACGTTCAAAACTAGCTCTAATTGGTGCAGTTTTTTTTTTGGTTATCATTCAGTACTGTGTTGCCATCTAGAAGTGTGTCAGTCCTTCTTATCACTACTGTTACTCCTTTTCAATATGCCACCGCAACGACAACGTTCCGCCATCGATATTGAAGAAGCTGCGCTACGTATTATTGCAAGGCGTCGAGAACTCGTAACAGGTCACCGAAGACACCGCCCGTCAACGGGAAATAAACGCACAACGTCAACGCATGTCCCGTGCTGTACTAACAGATTAACAAAGAAGCAAAATAAGGGAAAATGATCGTCTTGCCCATCGACACGCAAAAAGCCTCTCCCGGCAACGCCGCCGTCGCTGACATTAACAGTTTTGACGAAAAATTACACGTACCACACAGTTGCGGCAATCACAATATACACTGCGAATATTGCAACGCTAAACAGTTCCTTTCCGAAAAGTTCCCAAGACAAAAACTTTAGTGATTGCTCCTCGAAAAACAAAGTCCACTTACAACCAATCCGTGCATCTCCTTTAATTGAGAGTCTCACGACAGACGTTCACAATCAGCGTCACAAAAACTTCATTCAAAACATCCGTTCAATAAACAGTGCTAAGGTATTTGCTTCCATGGGCGCGCAACCTTAAATATGTTACAGGTCTCTGAACAAAACAGAAGCACTGAAAGGATTAGTACTTTTGACCACAACCTTGAGCCAATGGTTACATCCTCTACTATTTCCTTTCTGCGACAAAGTTGGACTCCAGATTTAAAGTTAGTTCACTACCACCCTGCAATATTACAAAACGTTCCACAAAGGACCCCAGCCTTAAATCATAGGACAAGCATAACATAAATGCAATGCTATAGTCACATATTTGCTATCAGAGATAGATTTAATGCGTTACTTAGTGCCGGAAAACTCAACAATTCTTCGTAGATGCATAAGTCAAAACTAAAGGCAACAGGCTTAATTACATTCGACATAATCAAACTAATTTGAGGATGGAAAATATACAGGTTTAATGAATTACATTTATACTACAGCAGCCGATGAAGGTATTCGTTCGGGAAAACCTATTAGTAAGGGAGCCCGAGAAATATGGCTCAACACTACCAGCATGCGATGGCCATTCCTAAAGATGCTATTACCATGTCGAGTTCTTAAGTGGACTTTCAACATCAGAAATTCATGCATCTACATATCTTAAATATAAAAGTTGGAGCAATCATTATTCTACTACGCCATTTGAACATTAAGCGAGGACTGCGTAATGGGACCCACTTATTGGTACAATCGTTGAAACAACACATCATCATTACCAAAATACTCACTGGCAGCGACAACCATTTTTATTCCAAGAATTGACTTAACCCCTGCAAACGCAGATCTACCTTTCTTTTTACGGAGACGACAGTTCCCAATCAAACTGGCTTTCGCCATGACCATCAACAACTCTCAAAGACAAACTTTAGATAAAGTCGGAATATATTTGCCCGAACCAGTCTTAACGCATGGACAAATGTACGTTCCCTTTTCACGAGTCCGTACTTGATCTGACGTTGCAGTAAAAGCTCTCAGCGGGATGGACCAAGGCAACTTAGTCAATAAAAATGTCGTCTTCAATAAAATTCTTGATATTTAAGAGTGAATTATATACGACCGTGCACACCAGGGGCAACCGAAGGCAACGTGGGCCAACAAGCAAAACGTGGGCCAACAAGCAAAACGTGGGCCAACAAGCAAAACGTGGGCCAACAAGCAAAACGAGGGTCCACATCCCTTGCCCTGCGACGCCAAGGTCCTGTAAACTCTTCTGCATAACAACTATCAAAATATAGCCTCCAATTCATAAGCAAAAGATATACGGTCACCTCTGACGTTTATCGTAGGCGGTTACAGCGACAGACCTGTGCTACGACTGGTGAAGTTTCATTTTCATTCTGGAGTCAGTTGATGTGTATGAAGTGTTACTGCTATCTGAATTAAAACTTTCATATTTGAAATTGTTTAGTAACTAACAGCCCGCGGATGGCATCGCCCCTACCAGACCACTCTCGCTGTAGTTTCGTGCAATGTCACCCTACTGTTATTCCCGTCATTTGACGCGCTTTGTTACTAGTATAATATAATATTAAAAGGCCTGCGGAAATTAACGATTAATTTCTCGATTAATAAATAAAAAATTTTATTGATAAAAAGTATGTTAATCGATAAAATAGTGATTAAAATGAAAGAATATATTTTAAGCAATTCCTTAGGTTTATTTAAAAAAAAAAAGATGAATTATTAATAATTAATAATAGTTTGCATTGTTTTACGTCCAGAGTTCTCCATTAAAAAAGAAAGGTTTTTTTAAGTGTAAACCTTAATATAAGCTCTTTTTAATAAGGAAAATGATATAAAAATGAAACATTGTTTTTACCTAATTAACAATAATAAAATATCAATTCATTGACATTATATTGAACTACTGATAATTAAATAAACACTATCATTGGCTGTTTTTGTTTCTTCTTTTGAAATTTTTAGTTTAATGACGTCATGCATCTTTTTTTTAGCTTAGTCAAAATTATCAATTAATTATTCGGTAATTTTAAAAAGTTAACGATTAAATTTAAGTTAATCGATAAAATTCCTAAATATAATATAATATAATATAAGTGAGCGAATGACAATTAGATTTTTTATTGAGCATCTGTTCTGAAATGCTGTAGATATATCCTGCCAAAAAATTTCCTATAGTAATACACATGTCTTAAAATTTTAAAAAATCTTACACGTATTGAAAAGAACTATTATAATGCCCATAACTTCAAATGACTGAATCCGTGCAGTAAAATGTCATATCTCTGTTTGTGCCAGAACTAGTCAGTCCCACGGATATAAGCGTGATGGGATTCGCCAATAGGAGCGTGCTAATCAAATGGGACTACAATCACCGTATTAAACCCGTGGGATTTATTTTAGACGTCAACAAGGAAGCAGCTAAAAATGTCTTCACGTGAGTCTTTACGTCCATTTAACTAATAGTATATGGATGCCACGCTTCAATCTTTTCATTAATGGGTTTATTCAAAATCCATTTGCAATAATTTATTTACTTTTAAGAGCTTTCCAAATTTCGAGTTCATTCCCTCGTTAATTTCTCAACAATTTATCCAGTATCATTCATTCCTATTGGCATGCTCGATAATTTAGCCATTTATAAACAAATTAATACAATTTATATACCCATTAATACCATTTATACAACCATCAATGCCATTTATACACATATTAATGCCATTTATATAACCATCAATACAATTTATACACCCATTGATACAATTTTTACACCCATTGATACCATTTGTTTTCCCATTATACTATTTATTCATCCATCAATATAATTTATACACCACTTCATATCATTTATACACACATTAATACCAATTATACACCCATTTATACTATTTATTCATCCATCGGTTCTTCCATACATTCTTCATCCACAAACCAGTTTTAGACCAATGATACAAGTCAAGCGACAGTCCACGCCCCACTCTTGTCATACTGACCATCGATGTATAACAACCCTTCTCTACTTATCTTTGACATATCCCCCCCCCCCTGTAGCCCAGAGCGACAGCAGGTTTTCGTCAAGAACAATGAGGCTCTTATCACGGAACTGCCGCAGAATTACAGATACGAGGTGAGAGTGGTCCCCTTCAACACTGACGACAAGGGGCCCTGCAGTGAACCCTTCTTTTTCCATTTTGTCGAATCTGACCTTCAGCTTACAACACAAGGTAATTTAAGCGAAATTTAAATGAAAACCAGAAACGTGTAACTTGAAAATTTTGTGGGTTTTCAAGATGTCTCTTGATTGTGTGTTTTCGGCGTAATAACCTTTTTATATACTAAGACGTTTACTGGAAATGACAAAAGCCGACATTTGGTAGTAGACCTAGACACGTGAATGTTGAAGGAAATGAAAAGGCAGACTCCCAGGCAAAAGCAGGAGCGGCCAACCCCAACTGGATGTCCCAGTTACTTACCTCGGGGCAAAGACCTGGCTAATGGACCACTTTAGGGAAAAGTGGTACCAGGAGTGGGCGATAATACGACGGCCAGGAGGGGATGGGTTCGCTAACATGCCCAGGCCAAACCGATCAGAACAGAGGTGGGGTCTAAACCGTAAGAATCAGAGTTTAGTGACCAAAATGCGCACCGAGCATTGCAATAGGTTAGACCACAACAGGGACTCGAACTGCCATTATTGCAGCCAAGCCTCTGAGACCGTCACACACCCGCTGACGTCGTGTCCTGCGCTAGACATAACCGGTTAGGTACGGGAGGCAAAATAGTCCCACGTGAAGACAATGTTGTATGGCACTGCTCAGCAGATGAAGCAGGTTGCCAAAGTATTAGCCAAGGCCTTAAGAGATTAATCTCACGCCTCTAGAATTTGTGTTTAGTTTACTAGTAGACCTTAGGCCCATAACCACACTGAGCAGTGTAAAATGTATTGAACTAAGACAACGTCAGTAGTAGATCAATAATTTCGTTACATTTGCTGCTAGTGTTGACCCACATCCTTTTAGTATAGTATAGATCAACATCCTGTCATTGCCAATCAACATTCTTTGGGTACACATCACTATTCTTGTGTTATAGCTCATCATTCTAAATATTATAGCTCAGCATAGATTTCGTATAAATAAACTTTCTATCGGTAAAGATCCACATTTGATCAATTTATCTGAACATTCTGTTGGTATAGGTCAGGGATCTCCAAACTACGGCCCACGGGCCAGATGTGGCCCGCGAGACCCTCTTATCCGGCCCCCTGAGATCTTTTAATCTCCAAACATGATACTATTTTTACCTGTTTTTTACCACAAAATTGTTTGTAGTCAGCCCCCAAGCTGTCGTTTGACAGTTAAAGCAGCCCTCTGGGCAGAAAAGTGTTGACGTACTTCAAAATTATTTTGGCCTAAATCAACATTCTATCGATGTAGATTAGCATTCCACTGATCGACATTCTTCGGTACAGCTCGTACACAATCCTTGTAATTTTATCTGCAGTGATCCCCTCGGAGCCTCCTCGATTTCTGAGCAAACATCCTCCAGTACAGATGATTGTTCCCGGCGAGAGCGTCTCGTTGAGCTGCCATGCTCAGGGAAATCCCGCTCCTATAGTCCAGTGGTACGCGGACGGTCAGCCGTTCGGGTCTTCTAATGAAAGATTCAATCAATTGCTTCTGGAAGACGTTCGGTCCTCTACCACCCTGACCTGCAATGCCACGAATTCCGCCGGGACGGCCACAAAAGAAACTAAGATATTGGTACTCCCGCCAGTTGGTAAGAGCTGCTATAAAATGGTGATTTAGGGGCGAGGGGGGAGCTTTATTTCACTTTTGTGAACTTGTTAGAAATATCAAGGAGTAAAATAAGTTTAAAAAAAAGAATATTTAAGAAAAAAAAGATTTTTTTAAGGACGATTTTAAAAAAGTAAACTTGAATGGAGATAAGTCACAATTAGGAATAAGATTTTAAAAAAATGTTTAGCCATAAAATTTAACAGCAGTCTTTAGTGATTCTTAACAGTAAGTTATTTAACAAAGATAGGCATATGGACGTGTGGGTTGTTTGGTAGGTTGGTAGGTTGGTAGGTTGCGAGGGTGGGGGGGACAGATTGATGGAGGGAAAAGAGCAAAAAATGGAAAGAGAGAGTGAGATAGAGAGTCAGAAATAGAGAGCCATTGCGAAATACATTATTTAATGTATTACCTTTTATTTCTGTGCAAGGGGAAGAACCACGATTCTCTCAAAGCTTCCCCCCAAGACTACAAGTGAACTCGGGCGAAGAGTTGCGCCAAACATGCTCGGCAGAAGGAGAGCCAACGCCCATCATTGAGTGGTACAAGGACGATGTCGCCCAGAGCCCAACCAAGCCAGGATCGTCGGTTTATTCAGAAAATGTTACAAAGTAAAGACTAAACCGTTGCGTTGAGTTATGGTTTAAAAAGAATCCTGTTTGAATGTCAACAATTTAGTACATTGAAAAGCATTTTGTATCTTAGGCTTGAGGAGAGCATAAACCATACCATTATTTTAGACTTGGAATGTAAATCTTAATCATAGACTTGGATGGACACTGTGTTGATTTCAGCCTTGGGTGGACACAGTGTTTATTTTAGCCATGGGTGGACACAGTGTTTATTTTAGCCCTGGGTGGACACAGTGTTTATTTTAGCCCTGGGTGGACACAGTGTTTATTTTAGCCCTGGGTGGACACAGTGTTTATTTTAGCCATGGGTGGACACAGTGTTTATTTTAGCCCTGGGTGGGCACATTGTTTATTTTAGCCTTGGGTGGGCACAGTGTTTATTTTAGCCTTGGGTGGACACAGTGTTTATTTTAGACTTGGGTGGACACAGTGTTTATTTTAGCACTGGGTGGATACAGTGTTTATTTTAGACATGGGTGGACACAGTGTTTATTTTAGCCCTGGGTGGACACAGTGTTTATTTTAGCATTTGGTGGACACAGTGTTTACTTTGGCCATGGGTGGACACAGCGTTTATTTTAGCATTGGGTGGACACAGTGTTTATTTTAGCATTGGGTGGACACAGTGTTTATTTTAGCCTTGGGTGGACACAGTGTTTATTTTAGCATTGGGTGGACACATGGTTTATTTTAGCATTGGGTGGACACAGTGTTTATTTTAGCATTGGGTGGACACAGTGTTTATTTTAGCATTGGGTGGACACAGTGTTTATTTTAGCCTTGGGTGGACACAGTGTTTATTTTAGCCTTGGGTGGACACAGTGTTTATTTTAGCATTGGGTGGACACAGTGTTTAAGGTAGCCTTGGGTGGACACAGTGTTTATTTTAGCATTGGGTGGACACAGTGTTTATTTTAGCATTGGGTGGACACAGTGTATATTTTAGCATTGGGTGGACACAGTGTTTATTTTAGCCATTGGTGGACACAGTGTTTATTTTAGCCATGGGTGGACACAGTGTTTATTTTAGCATTGGTTGGACACAGTGTTTATTTTAGCATTGGGTGGACACAGTGTTTATTTTAGCATTGGGTGGACACAGTGTTTATTTTAGCCCTGGGTGGACACAGTGTTTATTTTAGCCTTGGGTGGACACAGTGTTTATTTTAGCCTTGGGTGGACACAGTGTTTATTTTAGCCTTGGGTGGACACAGGGTTTTCTTTGGCCATGGGTGGACACATTGTTATTTCCAGCCTTGGGTGGACACATGGTTTATTTTGGCCATGGGTGGACACAGTGTTTAATCTTGTGTTTAGTGGACACAATGTTTAATCTTGTCTTGAGTGGACACAGTGTTTATTTTGGCCATGGGTGGACACAGTGTTTAATCTTGTCTTTAGTGGACACAATGTTTAATCTTGTCTTGAGTGGACACAGTGTTTATTTTGGCCAAGGGTGGACACAGTGTTTAATCTTGTCTTTAGTGGACACAATGTTTAATCTTGTCTTGAGTGGACACAGTGTTTATCTTGGCCATGGGTGGACACAATGTTTATTTAAGCCATGGGTGGACACAGTGTTAATTCCAGCCTTGAGTGGAAATAATGTTTATCATTTTGTCTTAGCCTGGCATGGACATAAATCTAAATTCCCCGTTTGAGATCTTCGTATATCATATCTTCCAACGACTTAAAGTCACAACTTTGACACTTGGATGCATTAATTGAAGTTTAAAACTGTAATCCTGTTCCATGATTCTTTTTCTCTCTCCCGCCATCTTCGTACAGATCCTTCACGTTGAAATGCGTGGCTAGCAATCCCCATGGCACCCAGGAACAAAGCGTGGAAGTTGTCGTAATAGGTAAACTAAATAATTAAAGAAATTTGTAATATATTTTAACACTCTTAGAGAATTGTAAAATAGAATTTAGATTAATTAATCGTTTTTTAAAAATAAGCAGCCTTAGTTTATTTCATATGCTGTTTCTGTGTTTGTAATATTAACAGTGTGTTTGTAATGCTGTTTCTATGTTTGTAATGCTGTCTGTGTTTGTAATGCTGTCTGTGTGTTTGTAATGCTGTCTGTGTTTATAATGCTGTCTGTATGTTTGTAATGCTGTCTGTGTGTTTGTAATGCTGTCTGTGTTTATAATGCTGTCTGTGTGTTTGTAATGCTGTCTATGTGTTTGTAATGCTGTCTGTGTGTTTATAATGCTGTCATGTGTTTGTAATGCTAACAGTGTGTTAACAATGCAGCTATGTGTGTACGAATGATGTATGTGTTTTTATGCTATCGCTGTATTTGTTATTCTGTGCGTTTGCTATCCTTTGTGTGGGCAATGCTGTATGTGTGTGCGCAATGCTGTATGTGTGTTCGCAATGCTGTATGTGTGTTCGCAATGCTGTCGCTGTGTTTGTAATGCCGCCTGGTTTGTTGTATATTGGTCGAGCCCCTAAGAATGTGACACAATTTATGTTTGTATGTTTGCTGGAAATTTCGTTGAGTCTTTAAAGTCACAGAAACTGAAATTTCCAAAAACCAACAATGAAATGAAAACACATAATTTTACATTTTATGATTAGTTTCAATAGCTTCTAATAAAGTTTAAGTTCTCCTGTTTATTTATGGAAAACTTTTTTTGTTGGTAAGGTTACGTTGAGAATGCATCACTTTTAAAACATGTTATTATGCTCAGTAACCCTAAATAAAATATCTATTTATTTGATGTGCTGTTCCTTCGAATATCAATTTGTGCTAAAAACTGAAAGTATCTTAAGTATTATTTTTCAATATTAATATTTCTACAAATACTATTTTCATATCACAATATGTGCTCATGTAACAAAGGAAATTTATAATTAATAAAAATTAATCATAATAATAATTTATAATTTATTTTTGATTGCCTCTTCATGTTTTTTTTACCCCCATCTTAACAATAAATTTTAATTTTCTGAAAACAACTTTTGCTCTTGAGAAGGTTTAAATGGCATTGATTGGAGAAAATCGGCATTAATTTCGAGTTATTTTTTTTGTTTTCAAGTAAAATGTATTGCTAACTCAAGATAATGCCATCTAAAATTTCTATTCAGTTTTATGTGTAAGAAAAACTTAAAAAAAAAAAATTATAGTAAAAGTATTGAGAGTAAAAATGTTTAAAATTATTTGTTTCCCTCACTTTCTGTCTCTTTATTTTACTACCATCATTCTTAGAGCCGCTCCAGGCTCCAGAGCTTGTTGGTGAACACAAGAAAGTCATTGAAATAACCGAAGGCGAGGATTTGATAATCAACTGCTCATTCTCTGGGATCCCGACTCCGGATGTGACGTGGATAAACAACTCCAGAAGACTTACGCAACCCAATAAGTCACAGAGCAAACTCGTTATATTCTCGGCCCGGAGGTCATCCGTTCTCACGTGTCGTGGCGAGAACAAGGCGGGCTTCCGGGATCACCGTGTCAACCTGATTGTCAAACCTCGACGTAAGTTGTTTAGAAACTGTTACCATTGTAGGTTGTGTAGACACTGTTACTATTGTATGTTGTGTAGAAACTCTGTTGCCATTGACCCATCAGGATATTGGGTCATAGAAGCATATGCTTGTCTTATCCACGTTTAATAATTGCGTGATGTTCCATCCAAGTAAACTTTTTTTTACATCCTTATTTACCTACGTTTTACACCCCACTTTCGATTGTTGAATTCCATCAAACGTTTTAGCTAAAATGCCCACACTTCTATTATATATTCTTTGATCAGATGTGTTATAATTCCCTAACATTCCTTTGTTATAAGGCCTTAAAATTTCTTTCCTACAAATTCATTAAAAAAAAATTGTTGATCATCGTCTGGGGCATAAAAAGAAAGCCTCTCCAGGCATCCCTTTCTTTGGCAAGCTTCTCAAGCGCTCCCCAGTTGTGCCCACTCTTTTAGGCGTTTGCCCCAGGTACCCTTTTTATAAGACAATTTGGGTAGAACACCTCATACCTTAACCTGGGAGACCCAAGTGATGGTTTGTCTCCTGCTCGTTGTGGGTCTTATGAGCGTGTGCCCCAACCATTTCCTGGCAGACTAACCCTTTCACTGGTTCTTGTTGTGTGTACTGCCAGAGCTCCTCATTGGTGATGATGTAGAGGTCAGCTGATTCGGAGAATTAGTTATTTTATGATCCTTTAATATTTGTTTCCTGTAAATTCTTAAAATGTGTTATTTAAAAAAAAAAAGAACCTTATTATTCATTTGTTACGATTGTCATGTTTTCTTTTCTGCATTCCCTGCATTTATTATTGATAATCTCCTTGAGTTATTTCTCACTGCCCCTGATCATTTGTAACATTTCCGTCATTAACAAATAATTGATATCAAATCTCCATAAGGACATAAGCATTATTTTCTTTTTTTCCGCCACCATCAATAGTTTATTCCAAAACGCCCCCATTCATCCTGCTCCAATGTCTGTTATTTGCATTAACTTTATCAACCAACTTACTATTTAAACCATTAACTTTATCAACCAACTTACTATTTAAACCATTAACTTTATCAACCAACTTACTATTTAAACCATTAACTTTAAAAACCAACTTACTATTTTAAACCATTAACTGTAACAACCAACTTACTATTTAAACCATTAACTTTAAAAAACCAACTTACTATTTTAAACCATTAACTGTAACAACCAACTTACTATTTAAACCATTAACTTTAACAACCAACTCACTATTTAAACCATTAACTGTAAAAACCAACTTACTATTTAAACCATTAACTGTAACAACCAACTTACTATTTAAACCATTAACTTTATCAACCAAACTCACTATTTAAACCATTAACTTTAACAACCAACTTACTATTTAAACCATTAATTGTAACAACAAAACTTACTATTTAAACCATAAAATCCTAACACAAACCAATTTGTTTCCCAACTGACAACAGCTCCTCCCTTCACAACACCGACCACCACATTACGGCCCCCGACCACCACGCGACGTCCTAGTGGCTACAAGATTTCCATGAGACCGCGCATCATGTCTCTGGAGGACGTTGATGTGAGGTGGATAGTTGACCAAGGGGACACCTTCAACATCAGGTGACTGTCTCGAAATTATAAAAAAAAATGAAATGTTGAGTTTAAAAGTTCGTTATTTTACAGGCTTGTCAAATTAATTGGGTCAGTCATTTCTTAGACCCGAACAAGTTTTATCTTAATATATAATGGTAATACAATTCTTTTTTTTTTTAAAGTTTAAAAAAAGGAAAAAAAAGAAAGTTTTATGGAAGATGCATGTTAGTTAAAATATGTTTGCTAAATTATTTATGTCCTAGGGTGTAAACATTTCGTTGGTACTAAGGTATAAACATTTTGTTGGTACTAAGGTATAAACATTTTGTTGGTACTAAGGTTTAAACATTTTGTTGGTACTAAGGTGTAAACATTTTGTTGGTACTAAGGTGTAAACATTTTGTTGGTACTAAGTTGTAAACATTTTGTTAATACTAAGGTGTAAACATTTTGTTAATACTAAGGTGTAAACATTTTGTTAATACTAAGGTGTAAACATTTTATTAGTACTAAGGTGTAAACATTTCGTTAATACTAAGGTATAAACATTTTGTTAATAATAAGGTGTAAACATTTTGTTAATACTAAGGTATAAACATTTTGTTAATACTAAGGTGTAAAGATTTTGCTACGCCCACTAAACTTTATGTAAACTATAATATATGTTGATAAGGGGCGAAAAAAATTATAGTATATTTTATTAAAGTCCTATCGAATATGGCCTAATTGATCCCTCAAGTAAATATCGTCCAAATGATCCCTCCAGTATATATGGTCCATTTAATCCCTCCAGTAAATTTGGTCCAACTAATCCCTTCAGTATATTTGGTCCATTTAATCCCTCAAGTATATTTGGTCCAACTGATCCCTCCAGTATATTTGGTCCAACTAATCCCTCCAGTATATTTGGTCCAACTAATCCCTTCAGTATATTTAGTCCATTTAATCCCTAAAGTATATTTGGTCCTACTGATCTCTCCAGTATATTTGGTCCACCTAATCCCTCCAGTATATTTGGTCCAACTAATCCCTCCAGTATATTTGGTCCAACTAATCCCTCCAGTATATTTGGTCCAACTAATCCCTGCAGTATATTTAGTCCAACTAATCCCTCCAGTATATTTGGTCCAACTGATCCCTCCAGTATATTTAGTCCAACTAATCCCTCCAGTATATTTGGTCCAACTAATCCCTCCAGTATATTTGATCCAACTAATCCCTCCAGTATATTTGGTCGATTTAATCCCTCCAGTATATTTGGTCCAACTGATCCCTCCAGTATATTTGGTCGATTTAATCCCTCCATTATATTTGGTCCAACTAATCCTTTCAATATACTTGGTCCAACTGATCCCTCCAGTATATTTGGTCCAACGAATCCCTCCAGTATATTTGGTCCAACTAATCCCTCCAGTATATTTGGTCCAACTAATCCCTTCAGTAAACTTGGTCCAACTGATCCCTCCAGTATATTTGGTCCAACTGACCACTCCAGTATATTTGGTCCAACTAATCCCTCCAGTATATTTGGTCCAACTGATCCCTCCAGTATATTTGGTCCAACTGATCCCTCCAGTATATTTGGTTCATTTGATCCCTCCAGTATATTTCGACCAACTGATCCCTCCAGTATATTTGGTCCAACTGATCCCTCCAGTATATTTGTTCCAACGGATCCCTCCAGTATATTTGGTTCATTTGATCCCTCCAGTATATTTGGTCCAACTGATCCCTCCAGTATATTTGGTCCCACTGATCCCTCTAGTATATTTGGTCCCACTGATCCCTCTATTATATTTGGTCCAACTGATCCCTCCAGTATATTTGGTCCAACTGATCCCTCCAGTATATTTGGTCCAACTGATCCCTCCAGTATATTTGGTCGATTTAATCCCTCCAGTATATTTGTTCCAACTGATCCCTCCAGTATATTTGGTCCAACTGATCCCTCCAGTATATTTGGTCCAACTGATCCCTCCAGTATATTTGGTCCAACTGATCCCTCCAGTATATTTGGTTCATTTGATCCCTCCAGTTTATTTGGTCCAACTGATCCCTCCAGTATATTTGGTCGATTTAATCCCTCCAGTATATTTGGTCCAACTGATCCCTCCAGTATATTTGGTCCAACTGATCCCTCCAGTATATTTGGTCCAACTGATCCCTCCAGTATATTTGGTTTAACTGATCCCTCCAGTATATTTGGTCCTTTTGATCCCTTCAGTATATTTGGTCCAACTGAATCCTTCAGTATATTTGGACTTCTGATCCCTCCATTATATTTGGTCCAACTGATCTCTCCAGTACATTTGGTCCAACTGATCTCTCCAGTATATTTGGTCCCACTGATCCCTCCAGTATATTTGGTCGCACTGATCCCTCCAGTATATTTGGTCCCACTGATCCCTCCAGTATATTTGGTCCAACTGATCCCTCCAGTATATTTGGTCCCACTGATCTCTCCAGTACATTTGGTCCAACTGATCTCTCCAGTATATTTGGTCCCACTGATCCCTCCAGTATATTTGGTCCGACTGATCCCTCCAGTATATTTGGTCCAACTAATCCCTCAAGTATATTTGGTCCAACTGATCCCTCCAGCATATCTGGTCGATTTAATCCCTCCAGTATATTTGGTCCAACTGATCCCTCCAGTATATTTGGTCCTTTTGATCCCTTCAGTATATTTGGTCCAACTGATCCCTTCAGTATATTTGGTCTTCTGATCCCTCCAGTATATTTGGTCCAACTGACCCTGGCAGTATATTTGGTCCAACTGATCCCTCAAGTATAATTGGTCCAACTGATCCCTCCAGTATATTTGGTCCAACTGATCCCTCCAGTATATTTGGTCCAACTGATCCCTCTAGTATAATTGGTCCAACTGATCCCTCCAGTATATTTGGTCCAACTGATCCCTCCAGTATTTTTGGTCCAACTAATCCCTCCAGTACATTTGGTCCAACTAATCCCTTCAGTATACTTGGTCCAACTGATCCCTCCAGTATATTTGGTCCAACTAATACGTCAAGTATATTTGGTCCAACTGATCCCTCCAGTATATTTGGTCGATTTAATCCCTCCAGTATATTTGGTCCAACTGATCCCTCCAGTATATTTGGTCCTTTTGATCCCTTCAGTATATTTGGTCCAACTGATCCTTTCAGTATATTTGGTCTTCTGATCCCTCCAATAAATTTGGTCCAACTGATCCTGGCAGTATATTTGGTCCAACTGATCCCTCCAGTATATTTGATCCAACTGATCCCTCCAGTATATTTGGTCCAACTGATCCCTCCAGTATATTTGGTTCATTTGACCCCTCCAGTATATTTGGTCCAACTGATCCCTCCAGTATATTTGGTCCAACTGATCCCTCCAGTATATTTGGTCCAACTGATCCCTCCAGTATATTTGGTTCATTTGATCCCTCCAGTATATTTGGTCCAACTGATCCCTCCAGTATATTTGTTCCCACTGATCCCTCTAGTATATTTGGTCCAACTGATCCCTCCAGTATATTTGGTCCAACTGATCCCTCCAGTATATTTGGTCCAACTGATCCTTCCAGTATATTTGGTCGATTTAATCCCTCCAGTATATTTGGTCTAACTGATCCCTTCAGTATATTTGGTCGATTTAATCCCTCCAGTATATTTGGTCCAACTGATCCAACAGTATATTTGGTCCAACTGAACCCTCCAGTATATTTGGTCCAACTGATCCCTCCAGTATATTTGGTCCAACTGATCCCTCCAGTATATTTGGTTCATTTGATCCCTCCAGTTTATTTGTTCCAACTGATCCCTGCAGTATATTTGGTCGATTTAATCCCTCCAGTATATTTGGTCCAACTGATCCCTCCAGTATATTTGGTCCAACTGATCCCTCCAGTATATTTGGTCCAACTGATCCGTCCAGTATATTTGGTTCATTTGATCCCTCCAGTATATTTGGTTCAACTGATCCCTCCAGTATATTTGGTCGATTTAATCCCTCCAGTATATTTGGTCCAACTGATCCCTCCAGTATTTTTGGTCCAACTGATCCCTCCAGTATATTTGGTCCTTTTGATCCCTTCAGTATATTTGGTCCAACTGAACCCCTCAGTATATTTGGTCTTCTGATCCCTCCATTATATTTGGTCCAACTGATCTCTCCAGTACATTTGGTCCAACTGATCTCTCCAGTATATTTGGTCCCACTGATCCCTCCAGTATATATGGTCCCACTGATCCCTCCAGTATATTTGGTCCCACTGATCCCTCCAGTATATTTGGTCCCACTGATCCCTCCAGTATATTTGGTCCAACTGATCTCTCCAGTACATTTGGTCCAACAGATCCCTCCAGTATATTTGGTCCCACTGATCCGTCCAGTATATTTAGTCCATTTGGTTCCTCCAGTATATTTGGTCCCACTGATCCCTCCAGTATATTTGGTTCATTTGATCCCTCTAGTATATTTCTATTAACATATTTTCACTATGAAATGGCAAGGTCCGTATTATATTTATATCCAGTTTCCTAAGTTTAATGAATAGATATTTCAGTTCTTTTTAAACGCTGGTACCGAATTTTAGAACTCTACAATGATCCCCTTTGCTTGAGTGCGGCCATTTAGCTGTGATTGGTACCTCACAATAGTTGGGGTTAATTTAAGCGGCTTGGCAGTGTGTCGCACTATTTCCTCTATGCCGTAACCAGTGGACGCTTCCAACAAGCCAGCATAGTCAGCACACGCTTCTTACTAAAATAAATATCTTTAAAAAATGATGACGTGATGATCTTTTGCTTTAAAGATGAGTATGTGACAGTTGTGCTTATTAATTTTTTTTTATTGAGAAGCAGACCCAATACGTTACATAAGACCCAAGTGTTTGTCTTTATACGTCCCACACATGTACTGTCCATTTACATTTCAATCTCTAGGACGGGGCAATAGTGTTATAAGTATTTGTATCTGTAATCACAGGTGTCGTCAAAAGACACTCAACCTTTAGTTGTTTTTTTTTTTTTAGAAATCCCCACTTCCCTAGTTAACCTCACTGTAGTCATTCGTTCAATAACTGTGTGTTCTCAGGCATTTTAACTTCAGCGTCACCGATGAAAACTCAAAGGTCTTGCATAAGGGTTTACTCGGTCCCAACCGCAGGAAGTTCAGTCTAAGAAAACTGGACCGAGGGGCAAGGTCAGTAACTGTGGATACACACTAAATCATACAAGTAAATTCTTGTAACGTTGTCGGAGAATTTTGAAATGTTGTTACTTCATTAAACATAAATTACATTTATTTGGTATCGATGGGTGTGTTACTTTTATTTGATTACAATATTCTAAAAATGCCCGATCTTTTATTACCATTCCTGTCCACGAAATGTCTCAAACAGATACAAATTCAATTTGAGGACGTATGACCTGTATATGGATATTGTGGATGATTCAACGTTGGACGTTATTATCCCGTACAACATGTCCCAACGTAAGTTTCCCTCTCAGTTTTAAAATATTTTTTGTTTGTTTTTTTAGATGACAGAGGCATCAACTAAAGACTCTTGGATAATACTGAATTTCATCTTTGAATAGTTCAAATGTCATTATAAATCAGCTTAAAATTATTTTTTGTTTACTATTGAGACTGAACGTTTTCTTTTGAATGTTTGAACTTATTGAAAGTTATTATCGACATAACTTAAAAGCTAGGTTAAATTAAAACAAACAAAAAAGCAAAATTCATGTTTATTTGCCCATCTCATGACTCATTATTCGTAAACATCATTAAAGTCTCCACACACGTTCTCTTACAGGGCCAAATATCCCAGAAATTGAGATTGAAGTCTTTGAGATCCAAGATGAATACGCCAGATTGGCTATACATGAATATGGCCTTAATTCTGCTAACTTCAGGCAAGTATACGACGACACATTCATCGTTACATGCAAAAACACAAGTTAACTTAATATTTAAAAAAAAAAGAGTGCTTCAACCTTAACTTACAAACTAATTTGCAGCGATTTATACATAACTCGGGCTAGAACCTTAAAATATTGGTAGACACAATCACCGAGCATGACAGCAACATGCTGGGTCACAAACAAAGCGACAGATGTATCCCACGGAGCGCCTTCAGTGTTAAACATGACAAAAATCCTATTTTTATAACCCCATTTTCACGTACGCACATTTTTATGTAAAAAAGGTAACGCTGTCATGCGTATCTAGTAATCGAAAGTACTCCAGTTGTTGGTAATTTTGAGGGTCTGAAATATCGGCCGACTGACATTTTATGTTCCGTCTAATATAATTTGGTCAATGATCAAAGTAAAATTAAAAAAAAACAACAACTGTTGTTCATAGTTGCACATCAACCATTTTTATGTGCAAGATTAACTAACTTAGCAGCGCGGAAGTTATTAACTGCTGCGTGGCTTCGGTGAGATATCTGCGTGGCTACACAGCCGCGCAACTGAAAGGGAAGTTACAGTCAACTATGCGGTCGTGGAGAGGATGCTACAATTTATTATCTCTACCCGAGTCGCTCTAGACTCTAGACCTAGATTCGCTCTGCCTAGCAGCCACGTCAGTTTAAAGTTTAAAGTATCACTCTTAATAACAAAATATATATTAATATTAAGCAACAATAAAACAAGTTGATGAATGACTATTGCTAAAAAAAAAGCCCTCCGCTGACTTCGAGAGGAGATGGGCGCCGCCAAGTCTACCAAACCACGAAGACATCTGACCGACGCAGCCCAGCAGTTTTAAAAAGCATCGTATGCGGCAAATTTAGAAAAAAAATATTGCAAAAATAATTGATGCTGTGCAAATTTTCAGCCTTAATTTTTAAAAATACTTTTCACACAGATCCAAGAACCTTAGAGACAACGTTGGTCACAAGAGGATTAAATATTATATAGTAGAGAACAAAAAGAAACAAACAAATAATTTATTAAAAAAATATTTTATCTGGCAGAATTCAAGTGACGGAGGAAAACGCGAGACCCGAGTCAAGGCCGTTAATAGATCAGATCATTGATGACAAAAACGACACCACCCTCATCAAGTCTCTCAGGCCAGAGAAGTAAGTGGTCACTGAATGGTGGGACGAGAAGTGGTCATTGAATGGTGAGACGAGAAGTAAGTGGTAAGTGAATGGTGAGACGAGAAGTAAGTGGTCATTGGATGGTGAGACGAGAAGTAAGTGGTCATTGAATGGTGAGACGAGAAGTAAGTGGTCATTAAATGGTGAGACGAGAAGTAAGTGGTCATTAAATGTTGAGACGAGAAGTAAGTGGTCATTGGATGGTGAGACGAGAAGTAAGTGGTTATTGAATGGTGAGACGAGAAGTAAGTGGTCATTGAATGTGTAGACTTGAAGTAAGTGGTCATTGTATGGTAAGACGAGAAGTAAGTGGTCATTAAATGTGTAGACGTGAAGTAAGTGGTCATTGAATGGTGAGACGAGAAGTAAGTGGTCATTGAATGGTGAGACGAGAAGTAAGTGGTCATTGAATGGTGAGACGAGAAGTAAGTGGTAATTGAATGGTGAGACGAGAAGTAAGTGGTAAGTAAATGGTGAGACGGTAAGTAAGTGGTCAGTAAATGGTGAGATGGGAAGTAAGTGGTCATTAAATGGTGAGACGGGAAGTAAGTGGTCAGTAAATGGTGAGACGAGAAGTAAGTGGTCATTGAATGCTGAGACGAGAAGTAAGTGGTCATTGAATGGTGAGACAAGAAGTAAGTGGTCAGTAAATGTTGAGACAAGAAGTAAGTGGTCATTGAATGGTGAGCCGTTAGTGTGTTTTTGTCGGATTCATATTCTCATATCAAAATTAAAGAAAAGATAATTGTATACTCTATATCCTCTCATGAGACCGATCACTGTAGTAGTCACTTTCACTAGTGTCATTAAATTTAGAAACAAGCTTCAAGTTTACAGAGATTTTCTTGCGTTTTGTCCGCAGAGCTTATCAGGTGCTGGTAGAGGCCAGAAACAGGGACAGTGTTCCGATCAAAACAGTTCAGGCCGCATTCTCCACACCGCCACGTGGAGGCAAAGGTCAACCGGTCACGGAATCGTCTCTCCAGGTCCAGGTGTCACCAACGACGGCAGCCACTAGGACCCCGCCAGTCGTTACTACAGCAACAACGAGATTGACTGTCTCGACGACAGCAGGTAAAAGAAGTCGGAAAGACTGTCATTATGTTCAAACACTATGTCATAAGGGCAGAAGAAACCTGCCATTTAAGAGTCTTTCAAGACTGAACTTAAGACGCATCTTTTCAAATTCTATTTCTAAATTAATGAAGCAACATTTTTTTAAAAATGATTAACGTTGCATACGTGTAGCGTATGGTCATTTATGTGGTTAGTATGATATGAATGTTTATTTCATTAATATATGTATGCTACTTTCTCCATGTAAAGCGCTGTGAGCCCGGCTCCTTGCTAGGATACAGCGCTATATAAATCATCAATTTATTATTATTATTATTATTATTTAGGAAACATTATCTTTTCCTTTTTTGAAAAAACTTTTAAAAAAATCCTTTATATTAACTCGTGGTGTCTGGTTGAGCCCTTGCCGAAAAATCTTTGGATCGATTTTTAACCCTCTTTCTGGTAAGCTAGCGACCTGAAATTTTGCAAGCAGACTCAGGACGATAATAAAAATGATGTATCAAAATTGTATATCTGGAAATGGATTGGACACACCCTTCGGAAAGATAACAGCAGGGTGAGGCAGGCCTTAGATTGGAACCCCCAGAGCAAACGCCAGCGAGGAAGACCCAAGCGTACATGGAGACGGAGCATGTTAGATGAGGCTGGAAGAACTGGAAAGAGCTGGGGAGAATTGAAGCGACTGGCAAGGGACTGTGCAGAGTGGCGAGCTTTGACAGAGGCCCTATGTTCCACAAGGAACCCAAAGGACAAATAATGATGATGATGAAAATTTCATATCGATCGAATCTACTGCAATTTTATTATTGAATTTTTAGATTATTTTATTTATCCCTATGTATCTTGTTAATTTTTGAGATAGAGTGTCGTGGTGCGTATTATATTGAACGGCCTCTTAAAAAATACTTACCTGTTGCGCTGATGGTGCTTATTATATTGCCGATACTTTTGTAAAATATATTCTTGATCTGTAAATGTGAATGCTTTTTAATTGCTCAGCTGTCTCGCGGTGCGCACTATGTTAAACATGCTTTTATAACTATTTTCCTTGATCACATCGTGCTGAAATTTAGCAGGTAGACGGAAGAAGTTTTCTTTTTACTATAAATCCTTTATATATTGTATATAAAGATTTATAGTTTAAAATTTTTTAAAGGGTATTTAATAAATCCTTTACATTAACTTGTGGCGTCTGTTGGCTTGCCGAGAGAACAATTAATTGATTTTATCCCACTTGCTCGTAAGCTAGCGAGATGAAATTTTGCAGGGAGACTCGTGTCGATGATAAAAATGATGTTTCGAAAATTCAGACCGATCTAATGTACTGTAATGAAATAAATGAATTTTTCATTATCTCTATTTATTTCCGTGTAACATGTTAATTTTTGTGCAAGAGTGTCTCGGTGCGTATTTTATTGAACGACATTTTTTTTTATACTTCACTGTTGCGCTGTGCGGTGCGTATTATATTGAACGACATTTTTTTTTATACTTCACTGTTGCGCTGTGCGGTGCGTATTATATTGACGATACTTTTGTAAAATATATTCCCGATCTGTAAATGTAAATAGTAAATGCTAAAAACTTGTTATCCGTCTCGCGCTTTGCACTGTGTTAATCATAGTTTTATAACTCGTTTCCCGTGTTCAAATCGAGCTGAAATTTAGTAAGTCTTTTTACGATAAATCCTTTATATATTAGAGAAATTACTTTTAAAAAATATGTTTGAATCTTCGTGCGTGGTAACATAATCAACATTCTTTAGTTATTTCTCGTATATAAAGGATTTATAGTAAAAAAAAACAAAAAACTTGCACTTAAGACGCATTGTTTTCAAAATTTATTTACAAAATTAACGAAACAACATTACTTTTATGGGTAACGTAATGTTATTTATTTGGTTATTATGATATGAAAAGTTATTTAACTATTACATGTTCGTTATTATCTCCGTGAAAATCGCCGTGAGCCAGGTCCCTACCTGGGATACAGCGCCATATAAATTATCAACTTATTATTATTTTAAAAAAGGCCAAGACTGAGAGAACATGACACGAATGTTGGGAGATATTAAACTGTTGTTCTCTATTTTGAAAGACAAGAGTTAAATGGGAAATTGAGTCAAGAAACTGACCTTTTAAAACTACTTTAATGTGGTTATGCAACAGAATTTTTTATTGTCAGTTTTAAAAAATTGCATGTTGATTTACTTAGCTAAGAATTATAATTTTATGTTAGCAATTGAATACAGAGAAAACTAACTTTCATAAAATATTAATGACTAGATACGACCCGTTGGCTTGCTCGTAAGCTAGTAAATCAGCAGTACGAAGAAATAAAATCTACGTTAGTGATTGTTGGGGGGGATTGAAGCCGCCGACGCATTTTTGGTCTCGAGACATGCGCACTGCGGTTGTTGTTACCTGCCTCCCAATCCCCAGTGCCAACCTCGCGTTTCGACTATAAATTGTGAGCTTATCCCAATCTGTGAATGCTTATGCTAGTTTATTGCGCGGTTCATATTATACTAAACAAATACATTTAGTTATGACGTAGTGTTAGGAGATACGACGCCTGCTAGTGGATGTGACGTAGTGGCGGTTAGACAGACGAAGTTTATTATTGTTTATTTGAATTGATTAATACGTGTTATTATCTAAACGATTTAATATGGACCGAGAACATATAGATAGCACAATAAAATAGCTCTCAAAGAAGATACAGGTTTGGAATACTAAGGTTGCCCTGTTACTAGGTAAAACTGAAGAATTAAAGAGAAAGTGGAGAGAACAATATAAAGAAATACAATGATAATACGCGTTAAGAAATGAAGTGCCTTTTAAAGAGAAGCAACTAGAGGAACACAAAGGGACATAAAGTAAAATGGATTCAACACTGTGCAATATTCAAAGCAGACTATACAAAAATAGATAAAACTGAAGTTGAGAAGATGAACTTAAATGAGGAAATAGCCAGAATTGATAATATAGTTGGACCTCGCTAAGTTGAACTTCCCTAAGTCGAAAACCTAAAATATGTCGGAATAATTGTTGGGTCCTGGCCAAATCCCATCAGACGAATGTATTTTAGATATCCTGAACTCAAAGACATAATTTTTAGACATAATTATGTCTAACTTTAAAAAGCGACAATCTAAAGAGATAATCTAATTTTTTAGACACGATATGAGGCAACACAAACTATAACACAAAGTAACAACAGGAAATATAGAGGGATTGGGGATCGAGGCAGAGAGAAAAGATGCTGGATTGGCTGACAAGATGGCATGGGGCACAATCACCAGCGGAGCTAATGGGCAATACCAAAGACAGAGAGCTGTGGAGAAGCATGACAGCCTACGCCTATAGGCACGGCACCTGATGGATGGATGGATGGATGGATGGATGGATGGATGGATGGATGGATGGATGGATGGATAAGGCGAAGATTTTTGTCTTCCCATCTCCAAGTCATGCTGTAACTTATTATTATTTTTTTTTACTTCCTCCATCCCACTGTGGAGAGAATAAAGTGGGGAAGGGGTAGAAAGGTGCCTCTTCTCACAAGCTGGTTTCGGTATGTTAAAGCTAGTTGGGTTTCCTTTCATATGAAACATCAGACACCGCCTCTCTTTCCTGTCAAGCATTCTAGATTATAACGTTATGGCCGTTTTAAGAATAATAAAAATAATATTTTTTATAGCAAACAGAGGGTGCTTAGATAATACACATGTAAGGGAAAATACAATAATTTTAATAGCATACAAAATTCAAGTCCGTGATTATAGCGCCTAAAAAAAGCGTTAACACCAATGTGTTCATTTCCAAAAGGTCCTGGCCAACAAGAGTTGAGAGTTGAGGTCAATGAAATCCGGGACAGATCTGTACTTTTAGATTTTTACAGTGTCGGAATCAATCCATCATCATACAGGTGAGTTCAATATGCCTTTGATTTGTGTGTATTTTAGCAAACTGTGAACATAGTCTTTAACTTTATTTAACAATCCAGAATTCAGTCACCCCACGATACGCTCAATCAGCTACTCCTCAAGCCACCACGACACGCGAACTGAAGCCTTACTGCGTTTATTTTTATTGTTCAATGTCATAACCTTCTATTCAACACCAACGTTTTTCTCTGGTGAACTTTTTTTTTTAAAGGGTTCAAGTGTTTGACATTTCTGCAGCCCCAGGGACGCGAGCAATTTTTGATGTCCTTCCTGACAGCAGTCTACCACAGAGGATTGTAAAAAATCTCCAACCCAATAGGTTTGTTTTGCATTTGTGGGATTTTGAGAGGTGGGGGAGAGAGGAGTGGAGCTAGGACCAAATTGACTTTAAAATGTATTAAAATTGTATTAAAATTGTACGGCTGGGATGCTGTGATTGGAGGTTGTTACTAGACAGCCTCACGTCATTATTGCACTCATTTGTACAATTTTCCAAGAGTGCCACCTTTTAAAACAAACGAAGTTGTCTATGTTAATCAGGATGTAACGTAATTAAATTTACCGATCGATTAAATTCTCTCTAAATGTTATCATGTCTTCATGAATGTTCGTTCAGATTAGAACATTAGATTCTTGAAAAATATAGACTTTATTTTATTAATTGGAGACGCTCCTTTAATAGATGAAACCATTGCTTCCTGCGCTTATCGATGGTTAAGGTCTAAGCTTTCATTTTTTTAAAATGTCAAGAATTAGTTTTTAAATATAAAAAGAAGATTGAAAAAAGAGCAATACGTTTTGGTCGAAGAAATGATTTTTTCTTGATTTAATATTTGAGATCATTACATGCCTGGCTAAATAGAATCATGTGTTTTGTGGACACAGTGCTAGAGCTAATAACAAGCACAAGACGAGTGCAATTAATAAGCATGACGATTGATCCTCTTTAGGGTCGGCCTATCCCATTTTAAGGTTGGCAACATAAGGTGTTGCAGGATGGGGGGCAGGGAGCTAGCCGCATTGTGCATTGTCTTGACCAACAATGCGTTGGAAGTTCCCTGGCGTTCTTTCGCGTTGTTCTAATTTCTACGTGCTGTAAATTGTGTCAGTTCTTTCTCTATTTCTTTGCGCTATCTATGAGCAAGTCTGCTGGTTGTAGCGAGTAGGACATATTTAGGAGATGAAACATCTGCTTGCAATATACAATCAAGTACTTGGACAACGTAAGATCATGTATCATACAGAATGGGACTGCATAAAGCTTTTCAATAAAAAAAAAACAATTTACACAAACTATTTGTGTAAGAAAACAATAAATTTAAGCTTTATTTATTAACTAATACAAAAAATATTATACATTTCGGCTCATGCCTTCATCAGTACAAAAACATTTACTTATATATATCTTAAAATTAAACATATTAGAGTCTATGTGATTTTTAAAAAAATGAAAAGAAAAGAAAAACCAAAAATATACAAGGACATAGAATATAAGAAAAAGGAGGAGGTTGAAGTATCTAAAGTAACAGTAAAAACCACAACGGGAAAATGATTTGGCAGTCAGGTAAAATTGTTGATTTGATTAATTCCATATGGACCCAACTACCAAATCGTTTTATGAGTCAATTTTCCATGTGGACTCTATCATGGGTATTGGTTGCAAATAGAATACCAGTAACTGCAATATCCAAAATGCTGTCATGGTCAACACTGTTAAAATGTTTAGACAAGGACACTGAGCATGTTTATTTATATCGTACAGGTGTTCTCTAAACCAATCTCCAAGACGACGACCTGTCTCACCCACATACATTTTATTACATCTCTTGCAAAGAATTGCATAAATCACGTTGCAACTGGTGCACTCGAAACACCACATCTGGCAGCTCTTTTTTTAAAATTTGTTATAATTTATCTATGTTTTCTTTGGTTGAGAGGTCATGTCAGACAGAAGATTAATATTCTAGTACAGGTCTCACCAAGTTGATGTAGCAATTTAGTCTCATATTCTTTTTACTACTGTAAACGTTTCTCTTAATAAAAGCCCAATGACTTGCTTGATTTTTTATTACTTCATTGACATGGGAATTCCAGCATAATTTCTCTTACTCCAAAGTATTTGAATCTTTAGTTTGAAATATTTGTTTTCCATGAATAAACAATCTTAAATTTATTTGCTACTTTTTCGTTGTTACTCGTAACAGTTGACACTTTTCTAGGTAGAAAGATAAACTCCAATTATTTATTAGTTTCCAATTTCATTAATTCACCTAGTTCTTTTTGTAAGATTTTGCTATCATGTTCTGATTTCATTGTTCTATAGATCATATAATCATCAGCAAGTAACAAAAATTAGGTTCCTGTTGAGATATCGTTGGCTTATTGATTTATATTAAAATTTAAAAAATAAATAAGGGACCTAACTGAGTTACTCTTGGAACTCCTGAGCTAACAATTGTTATTGGTGCTCATTTAGATCCATTAATTATTACCGCTTTCTTTTTACCCAAAAAGGACGAGATCTTCATGCAGTGTCTAATCTTTATGTGTTTTTTTTTTAGATCTTATCGCGTCATTTTCCAAGCCAGAGATCCTAATAAGAGACCGATTAGGACGGCGAAAGCAGACTTTAGGACTCCACCACCTGGTGGGCATGGTGGTTCAGCAGCAGGATCGTCTCCGGAAGATAAGGAGTATTCCAAAACACCAGCACCTACAACAAAACCAACCCGAGCATCTACAACAAATCCAACCCGAGCACCTACAACAAAACCAACCCCTCCTCCTACCACAGAGCCAACCCGTCCTCCTACCACAGAGCCAACCCCTGCACCAACCACGCAGCCAACGCCAGAGCTTACCACAGAACTTACCACAGCCGATACTACGATGGAAGTCACCCCGCCAGAAGATACAACTCCTGAAATTACACCATCAGAGGTAACAATGCCTGAATTCACAACAGAAACTACTACAGCGGAAGCTATCGAGGAGACAACATGGGCGACAGAAGAACCAACACCACCATCAACTACAGCATCCTCAGCTACATCAACAACAGCCGCGACGACGACGATGTCAACCACGGCATCCACGACAACTGAAGCAGGTAATTGGGGAAATGTCCATCACGCTGTAGGCTACTGGTGAACATCCACAGTGTTGAGTAATTATTTAAACACTCAATATTAAATACAGCCGGAACATGCTAAGTCGAACTCAAAGCATTTCAATAATAAATACAACCCGAACACGCTAAGTCGAACTCAAAGCATCTCAATAATAAATACAACCCGAACACGCTAAGTCGAACTCAAAGCAGTTCAATAATAAATACAACCCGAACACGCTAAGTCGAACTCAAAGCATCTCAATATTAAATACAGTCGGAACACGCTAAGTCGAACTCAAAGGGACCGGGGAAAAAAAATCAACTTACAGAGTTTTCGAGTTAGGGAAAATTGCGAAACAGGCGCAGAATTTGGCCGCTACCTTACAATTTATTCGATATAGGGAGGGTTTTGACTTAAGGAAGTTCGACTTACAGAGGACTGACTGTAATAGGGATATGTCATATCACTACATTTAGGTGTAAATTTGGGTTACATAGGGGTTATACTTTAGCCCTTTAAATGTGCAGCCCCCTAATTTAAATAAAAACAACAAACAACCGAACGATCGTTTGCCTGTCATCTTGCTGACAAATTTTTGATAGTAAACGGTGTCTGAAAAGACCGTTAGATGGAGAGCTATTAGGTGAATGTTTATTCTCTTTTGAATGTTAGGATCTCTGTTAGGCTCTTATGACCCGGTTCATTTTATCACTTGCGAGCCTCATCAAGCGGGCATCGCTATAGATGTACCTCACCGCAGGTACTGGGACTTCTTCCTCCAAGTCACCGCACAGCTCAGGGCACATGGTTATTTAGTTTGACTTTCTGGTCCAATTTAATTCCAATTTCTGGTCTGATTTAATACCACTTCCTGGTCCAATTTATTTCCAAAGTACGATTGGGCCCGATCCCAATTCAACAGTTTTCCGCATCTCTGAAACACCACCTCGTGCTTCAGAGCAATCGTTCCACCTGTGAAAATGTAATGTGCCTTTTTCTCCGTATTTACGATGAGGCGCTATCGGTTGGCGTACTTTTCGATCCGAGTCAAAGTGTTCTGCAGCCGGTTCTCCATTATTGCAAAGTCCTTTCCTCAAATCATCAGCAAACATAGAATTCTGTGCATCGAGACGGCCTTGTTGGTCATGGACGTAGACTAAGATCAATGTACAACTAAGGGTGGNAGTTGGTCTTTAAAAAAAAGGTTGGCGCCGTATGCGCCCAAAAAACGGGGGCGCCGCAGGCGCCACGGCGCCTGGCACAATCTAGTATATATATATATATATATATATATATTAGGGCTGTTATCGTTTAATTTAAATTTAATCGTTAACTTTTGAAAAATTACCGAATAATTAATCGATAATTTTGATTGAAGCTAAATATAAGATGCATGCCGTCATCAAACTGAAAATTTCAAGGGAAGTAACAAAAACATTTTTTAATTTAAATATTAGTAGTTCAACGTAATGTCAATGAATTTAAATTTTGTTATTGTTAATTAAGTAAAAACAATGTTTAATTTTTAATATTATTTTACTTATAAAAACAGCTTATTTTAAAGTTTACACTTTAGAAATCTTTTTTTTTTCAATGGAGAAGTTTGTAAGTAAATAAAGCAAACTATTGTTAATAATTAATAAATAATTTATTAATTAAACATACAATTTGTTTAAAATATTTTCTTGAAATTTAATCGCTATTTTATCGATTAAACTAATTTTAATCGATAAAAATGTTTACCGATTAATATAGAAATTAATCGATACTTTCCGCAGCCCAGAGGCGTCACTAGGGTTGGTGTCACCCGGGGCGGTAGCTCATGGTGTCACCCGGGGCGGTAGCTCATGTGTCACCCCCTCATGACTTAACCCATAGAAATCCTCCGTGTTTTCCAGTGCCAAATAACGGGAATATATAGAATTTTACGGTCTGGTGTCACCCCCCTTATGGTGTCACCCGGGGCGGCCCGCCCCCTCCGCACCCCCTTAGCGACGCCACTGCCGCAGCCCTAATATATATATAACCTCTTTCAGTCAGTGGTGGACCATAAGGCAAGTGAAGCATTATAACGTCCTTAAGTTTCATTAAGCCACCACTAACGAGCAAGGGATTGTGTGGCTAGCAGGCGCCTTGCCAGCACCGAGGCTTGAACCCGTGGCTCTCTTTTGCCTCGGTTCGGATACATAATAATTATAAACGAGCTAAATGCCCGCGCTATGCTACGGGTGGAGCACAATAAAAATAACAATGTTTAGTTTTTGGAGTCTCAAATTCCCTTTTAAAATTTACAGATGAGTATAAACGCAGCACGAAATTTCTATAGCCATAAAAAAATTTTTTTAAACTTCTTCATAAAAATCATGATATGTGTCGAGAAAAAAGAAAGTATGATGAACCCGCCAAATCACAAATCCCTTTTTTATAGTAAGCATGAAATTAGTTCAGAACAAATTGGATATTTTTTTTTAACAGTACAGATTTTACACGAAGCGTATGCTATGCAACCGCATTGTGCTAGAAATTTACCTAAGTTTTTTTTAATGGATGTTTCATCATTCGTCACCTCCATAAATACCCGTTGTTAAGATAACTTCTTTCATGGGAAAAGCTCTTCAAAACACTCGTTCTATTTCCAGGCTAAGCATGACCTTAGTCAAATGAATAGGACAGATTTTAAATTTTTAATATTAATTATTTGAATATTGATGCAAAATGAAGGTAAATATGGGGTTTATTTGTCTTAAAGAAACACTTTGAATCGCAAGATGTGGGCTTAAAATTTACCCTTGCTAGTTTAGTTTAAGTTGTGCAAAAAAAAAAAAGTATATAACTGGTTACTGTACTATAGTGTTTAAGCCATTCATGATATTATTGACTCCAGCTCACAGCAAGGAAAAATGCCTTTCAAAAAGTCAGAAATTTACAACTCAATATAAAAATAATCGTTTTCTTTATTAGCTACAATCTTATGCCGATGCATATAATTCCTACATTTAAATCTTTTTCTTCTCTTACAGTAGTGAACTATTTTTAATCCATATATTCCTTTAGGGCAGTTCATGGAGCAAACTTTCTAGGTAAAAAAAAATCACGTAAACTATATATAAGCACCTGAGTTAAATAAATCTTCACCCTCACAAACACTTTTATTGCTATCTTCACTAATCCCTTGTTTCATGCTGTTCTGTGTGGATATTCTATTCTAGGGATTTAATATTTTTATTCGCTTGCATAAAGTTGACTGATTTACCAAAAAAATTATACTAGATTGCAATATGTTTTCTGATGCCAAAAATTGATAAGAAAACACAGTCAAGACGTAAATTCAAATAAATTTGAATGGTTTTGGAAAATAAAAACTGGTATTTTTGTTATAGGCGCAACATTAGCAGACATAGAAATAACCAAAACACATACACGCACCAAATACCCCTCCCCCCCCCTAAAACACACACTTGCACCAATAGACATCTGTAAAGTTATTAACCGAAGCACGTACCATGCTATCGCATTATTATAGAAATTGTCCACATTTTATTATTATTATTTTATTATTATTATTTTTTATATAATAAAGATAAGCTTTATTGTTCGTCTACCCATTAATCAACAGCATCCACTCCTTTACTGTTTATGAATGGCCCTTATTAATGAAAATTTGGATATGTTTTTTTATTGAGCTATATATATAATACGTGTGTGAATATTTATGCCTAGGGAAGGGGGGGGGGAGTTAGGGATATTATATATTTGAATTAAAAGACTTGGTTGAATCGCAAGGTTTGGGATTAAAATTTACCCTGCTTGTTTAGCTTAAGGTATGCAAAAATATATATCAGTGCCTAAGAAATAGTGTTGTTGCCACCCAGGGTTCGGCAATATTATTAACTCATGCCCCTACAAATAAAAAAAACAACAACACAACCTTCAAATAGTTCACAATGTTACCCCTCTTTATAAAAATAACAATTCCGCATTTTAGCCCCCACTCTTTCACCAGTTTATTTAACACTTATACAATGTCCATTTTCTTATATAAATCTCTGAGCGTTTACTTTTAATACACTTTTCTTTTCTGTTCATAGAGAAATCGACTCAAAACACTCACTTCTATTACGTAAGCACCTAAGGTAAACAAAATCTTACAGTTAACAAATATTTGCAGTTGTTTTTATGACAAATCACTTGTTAAATGCTTCAAACGTGGTTTAGTGTGCATTTTTCTGTTAACTATACATAAACCATTCTCTTCCCAGAAAGACCTGGTAAGTTCTTTTCAATCCTTAAAGTCACTTTTAGCATTCTATAAAATCAATGGTTAGTGCACAACTAATACAAACACACACTCACAAGCACACACAGACGTACACACAGACACGCGCACGCACACATGAATTAACTCGCGCACATGCTTATTCACTCACACTCACACACTCGAATTATCAACAAAAAAAGTATTAATCCATAACATCAAATAAATTATTGCTCTTTTTACATCGTTCCCTTTTCCCAATTTAATATAATAAAAGCTTCATGACGTCACATTATATATTAATTTACGGCGCGCAACACCACACGCTCTGTTAATCTCAAAACCAAAATCATTATCATTTTACGTCTATATTTTCATTTTTTTTTTTAAAATCAAGAGTTACCGGGCATAGCTTCACACGGACAGACACGCGTTAGCGCGTTACATAATAGATAAATAAGCATATTCCAGTGGGGCCCCTTGCTCGTGGTCACTCGGGCCAATGGCCAACAGGCCTATGCGTTAAGACGGCCCGGTCACTAGTGACGCTACTCATGAAACTTCTTTCGTAATCGCTTTTTATTTTTTTTATTTTTCAAAATGTATTTTATTTAAGTCCCAAGGCTACGATTTGTTCCAAGGTCATATCGTTTTTGTAAACGAAGGGAAAACACAGAAAAAACGTTCAAACATCGCCGTCTCAACTGAATGGTCCAGTGGTCTCGTCAAAAGGAAGGAATGACGTAACAGCTGAAGGAATGACGAACTCAAAAGAGTTGTTTGCAACCAAGCACACAAAGAATGTGACCTTTTCCCCTGAATGCCTTTCTTTAAAAGATATATATATTTTTAAAATAAAATAGATAAAAACTAAAAAGATGTTTGTCCTCACACAAAGCTACTCAACCAAACCGCTTTATCCCCTAGATATGGTTCCTGCGTATGACCTCTGTCTGTCAGTTCACAATGTCCTCTGCCAGTTTCCAGTGACCCCTGTCTTGTCAGTTCACACTGACCCCTGTCTGCCAGTTCACATTGACCCTGTAAGTTCATATTGTCTCCTGTCAGTTCATATTAACCCCTGTCAGTTCACATTAACCCCTGTCTGTCAGATCACATTGACCTCTGTCAGCTCACATTGTCAGTTTATATTCTGACCCCTTTCAGTTCAAATTAACCCCTGTCAGTTCACAATAACCCCTGTAAGTCAGTTCATATTGACCCCTGTCACTTCACATTAAGCCTTTCTGTCAATTCACATTGTCCCTTGTGAGTTCACATTGACCCCTGTCAGTTCACAATAACCCCGGTCTGTCAAGTCACATTAACCCCTGTCAGTTCACATTAACCCCTGTCTGTCAGTTCACATTAACCCCTGTCAGTTCACAATAACCCCTGTCTGTCAGTTCACATTGACCCCTGTCAGTTCACAATAACCCCGGTCTGTCAGTTCACATTAACCCCTGTCAGTTCATAATAATCCCTGTCTGTCAGTTCAGAATAACCCCTGTCTGTCAGTTCACATTGACCCCTGTCAGTTCACAATAACCCCGGTCTGTCAGTTCACATTAACCCCTGTCAGTTCATAATAATCCCTGTCTGTCAGTTCACAATAACCCCTATCTGTCAGTGCACATTATCCCCTGTCAGTTCACAATAACCCCTGTCAGTTCACATTAACCCCTGTCAGTTCACATTGACCCCTGTCTGTCAGTACACATTGACCCCTGTCTGTCAGTTCACAATAACCCCTGTCAGTTCAAAATAATCCCTGTCTGTCAGATCACAATAATCCCTGTCTGTCAGTTCACAATAATCCCTGTCTGTCAGTTCACAATAATCCCTGTCTGTCAGTTCACAATAATCCCTGTCAGTCAGTTCACAATAATCCCTGTATGTCAGTTCACAATAATCCCTGTCTGTCAGTTCACAATAATCCCTGTCTGTCAGTTCACAATAATCCCTGTCAGTTCATAATAATCCCTGTCTGTCAGTTCTCAATAATCCCTATCTGTCAGTTCACAATAATCCCTGTCTGTCAGTTCACATTAACCCCTGTCAGTTCACATTAACCCCTGTCAGTTCACATTAACCCCTGTCAGTTCACATTAACCCTTGTCAGTTCACATTAACCCTTGTCAGTTCACATTAACCCCTGTCAGTTCACATTAACCCTTGTCAGTTCACATTAACCCCTGTCAGTTCACATTAACCCCTGTCAGTTCACAATAACCCCTGTCAGTTCACATTAACCCATGTCAGTTCACATTAACCCTTGTCGGTTCACATTAACCCCTGTCAGTTCACATTAACCCCTGTCAGTTCACATTAACCCCTGTCAGTTCACATTAACCCCTGTCAGTTCACATTAACCCCTGTCAGTTCAAATTAACTCCTGTCAGTTTACATTAACCCCTGTCAGTTCACATTAACCCCTGTCAGTTCACATTAACCACTTTCTGTCAGTTCACAATAACCCCTGTCAGTTCACAATAACCCCTGTCAGTTCACATTAACCCCTGTCAGTTCACATTAACCCCTGTCAGTTCACATTAACCCCTGTCTGTTGACATTAACCCCTGTCAGTTCACATTAACCCCTGTCAGTTCACATTAACCCCTGTCTGTTAACATTAACCCCTGTCAGTTCACATTAACCCCTGTCAGTTCACATTAACCCCTGTCAGTTTACATTAACCCCTGTCAGTTCACATTAACCCTTGTCGGTCAGCTCACACTGTCCTCTGTCTGTTGGTTCACTATAACCCCTGCCTGTCAGTTCAAAATAAATAATGTCTGTTAGATCACATTGACCTCTGTCAGTTCACATTGTCCACTGCCTGTCAGTTCACATTGTCCACTGACTGTCAGTTCACATTGACCACTGACTGTCAGTTCACATTGACCCCTGCCTGTCAGTTTTCATTCACCCCTGCCTGTCAGTTTTCATTGACCTCTGCCTGTCAGTTTTCATTGACCCCTGCCTGTCAGTTCTCATTGTCCACTGCCTGTCAGTTCTCATTGTCCACTGCCTGTCAGTTTTCATTGAACACTGACTGTCAGTTCACATTGACCCCTGCCTGTCAGTTCTCATTGACCACTGACTGTCAGTTCACATTGTCCACTGCCTGTCAGTTCTCATTGTCCACTGCCTGTCAGTTCACATTGACCACTGCCTGTCAGTTTTCATTGACCCCTGCCTGTCAGTTTTCATTTACCCCTGCCTGTCAGTTTTCATTGACCCCTGCCTGTCAGTTCTCATTGTTCACTGCCTGTCAGTTCACATTGATCTCTGTCAGTTCTCAACAACCCCTTCCTGTGAGTTCAAAATAAATCCTGTCGGTCAGTTTACATTAACCCCTGTATTTCAGTACACATTGACCCCTGTCTGTCAGTACACATTGACCCCTGTCTGTCAGTACACATTGTCCCCTGTCTGTCAGTACACATTGTCCCCTGTCTGTCAGTACACATTGACCCCTGTCTGTCAGTTCACAATAATCCTTGTCTGTCAGTTCACAATAACCCCTTGTCTGTCAGTACACATTAACCCCTCTCTGTCAGTACACATTAACCCCTGTCTGTCAGTACACATTAACCCCTGTCTGTCAGTACACATTAACCCCTGTCTGTAAGTACACATTAACCCCTGTCAGTTCACAATAATCCTTGTCTGTCAGTTCAAAATAATCCCAGTCAGTTCACATTAACCCCTGTCGGTTTACATTGACCCCTGTCTGTCAGTTCACATTAACCCCTGTCAGTTCACATTAACCCCTGTCTGTCAGTTCACATTAACCCCTGTCAGTTCACATTAACCCCTGTCAGTTCACATTAACCCATATTAGTTCACATTAACCCCTGTCTGTCAGTAAACATTGTCCCCTGTCTGTCAGTACACATTAACCCCTGTCTGTCAGTTCACATTAACCCCTGTCTGTCAGTTCACATTAACCCCTGTCTGTCAGTTCACATTAACCCCTGTCAGTTCACATTAACCCCTGTCAGTTCACATTAACCCATATTAGTTCACATTAACCCCTGTCTGTCAGTTCACAATGACCGTTGTCAGTTCACATGACCTCTTTCAGTTCACATTGACCCCTGTCAGTTCACATTGACCCCTGTCAGTTCACATGTCCCTAAACCCTGTTAACGTGCCCGCAATCCATCGACCCGTATGTTGGCTCATGGCGTTGGAGGCGGAAAGGAATGACGGGAGATTGTGGTGGGGCGGGATAAATTTAGAAGCGGTCAATACACTGAACTTGTAGAGTCTCTCACGGAATACATTAAATCCTCTCTGGTTCGGCCGTACTTGAGTCTGGTGACCCCACCGGGCCGAGGAAAATTGGTAAGTTTGGTAGTGGGGTCTGGTGGGGGGGGGGTTTGTTAACTGCTCTACTAATCTCTAGTCAGTGTCGTCACATTTTGCGGCCTTCAAGGATGTCACTTGTTTAAAGGTCACGGTCGAAACGGGCTTTGAAATACTTTTGTCTACCAACACATACGGCGAATGTTGAACCAAAAAAAAAAGCGTTTTTTTTTTCTTCAACAAATTTTACACCTCATAACCTATGTATCCAACCAAATCTTTTTCATTAGGATTTGGGGATGGGGTGGTAGGTATGGGGGCTAATGGATGTTTTTCCATAATTTTAAATGAAGGTGGCAGTGCAGTAATTCGAGTGAAAACATTTTCACCCCACCCCCCTTGCTCCACATTAACTCCCCTAACCGGATGTGGGATTTGATGGCATGCTCATGACGCTTCTTCACGTGATGAAAATTTTTCGTGTCGGTTTAAAATAGACGAACTTGCGAATTAACGCATTTTTGTTTATCAAGGGCAGTAATCTATTAAGGGGTCCGCCCCCATTCTGCCCCGCGCCCCACACCCAATACCCAAAGTGCGTGCGCCCTGATGAATTTTGCCTAAAATTATAGAAAAAAAGGTTTACAAGGACATTAAAATGGGCCCCTAAGACCTTGGGGACTTAAAAGCTAGTGCAAGCAGACAATATTTTCGTACAAGCTTACAAAGATGACCTTTAAATATTCGTTTTCACCCCTTGCCTCTCCCCGGCCCCGCTAATCTCCAAAAGATTTTGCAAACTTCGGGGGTTTTAAATACCCTTTTAAATATTAGTGCTGACGAACTGGGGCCAGCAAACGAGTTCCCTCCCCTACTCCCTCTGCAAAAGAAAATCACCTAAGCAGGTTTTCAAATCCCGAACCTCAAATGTTCCAGAAATTACATCGGAGCGTTTAGAGATAATCAAGATGGGACCAGGGATTCGTGAAGAGAAGTTCACCAGGATATTGCGCGTCCGAGCAAATACGAGAATTGGTGACGATTACCTCGATACCTCGTAGCTGTGAGACCATCATCACCCAGACGAGGACAGAACACTGTCCTCATTTGGAGCAACATCCTTACACCCTGTCATAATATGGTGGAAATCTAATAACAGAAATATATATATATATATATAGCCCCGTTATCTCTTTTCTTAAAGGACAAATTTGATCTCCATATTTAAATTTAGGTGTATTGATAATGAAGTGTCCTATCAACTATCTGTTAATTCTTCGTTAAATTTAAGACAGTTTATTGGACTTTAAAAAAAGACAAACAGTTTCGCAATTTTACTGTGCTAACAACTTTTAAACTTTGAGAACATGGGGATTCGACTGTAATTATGCTTCAAAACATTGATCAGCTAAAAGGCAATATAAAAATAGCATATTACTCATTGAGCTCTGACGTTTTTCCGGTTTTAGAGACGACAAACCCTATAGGTTTGACACGAGAAGGTGATATCGGCTGCCGAATATGTGGCGGGTCTGATGGTACGGTGGGGCACCTGTTGATCGAGTTCCCGACGTTGAACGGGTCGATTCCCAGCAACCGTGGAGAGTCATCTTTATGGCGATGCCCGCTTGATGAGGTTTAAACAATGAGCTCTGGGTCACAAGGGCGTGACCTCGACCTCCCCCCCCCCNAAAAAGGAAAGCTCTTATGGCTTACAAGGAAAAGCCTACACCTGACAATTTGCATGCTTTAAAAACAGCTAAGTCACTTGCCCAAAAGGTTGCACGTAAATGTGTCAATACCTACTGGCTTAAGCTCTGTTCCAGTATACAATCAGCTGCAGACATGGGCAATGCAAAAGTCATGTACGAAAACATCAAAAAGGCAACGGGCCCCTTGACGTCAAAAGCTGCTCCCCTAAAGTCCAAAAATGGAGAAATTATTCAAGACCAGGCAGCACAGCTAAAACGGTGGGTTGAGCATTATCTGGAATTGTATTCAACAGTTACCACAGTCTCCAGCACCGCTCTAGATGACATCCCAGATATGCCACTCATGGAAGAACTTGATGTCGTGCCCACACAGGAAGAGCTGAGCAAAGCAATTGACAGTCTAGCTTGTGGAAAAGCGCCTGGGAATGATGGAATACCACCAGAGGTTCTAAAGAGTGGCAAGACAGCTTTACTCCAACCATTGCACGAGATTCTGTCCCTCTGCTGGGAACAGGGCTACATCCCCCAAGACCTAAAGGATGCAAATATAGTGACACTATATAAAAACAAAGGTGATAGGAGTGATTGCAATAATTATCGCGGCATTTCACTCCTTAGTATTGTAGGAAAGACCTTTGCCCGCGTTATACTAAAACGTTTACAAAGCCTAGCATCCCGCGTCTATCCAGAATCTCAGTGTGGTTTCCGGTCCGGTCGGTCTACCATAGACATGGTGTTCTCCATACGACAGCTCCAGGAAAAATGCAGAGAGCAGCAGATGCCACTATACATTGCATTTGTGGACCTTACAAAAGCCTTCGACTTAGTCAGTCGCAACGGGCTATTCCAAATACTGGCAAAAATTGGATGTCCCCCTCACCTACTTGCCATCATCAGACAGTTCCATGAAAATATGCTTGGCACAGTACAGTTCGATGGAGCTAAGTCAGAGGCCTTCCCTGTCAGCAGCGGAGTTAAACAAGGTTGTGTACTCGCACCAACACTCTTCGCAATATTCTTCTCTGTACTTCTTCGATACGCATTCAAGGATAGCAGTGAGGGAATCTGGTTACATACCAGAGCTGATGGAGGACTTTTCAACACTGCCCGCCTCCGAGCCAAGACCAAAACGACGGATGTCCTAATTCGAGAGCTACTATTTGCGGATGATGCGGCACTAACAGCACATACAGAATCTGGTTTGCAACAACTCGTGTCAAGCTTCTCCAATGCCTGCAAAGAATTTGGTCTGCAAATCAGCTTGAAAAAGACAAACATCATGGCCCAAGACACTCGACCTCCTCCTACCATAAATATCGATAATGAAAACTTGGAGGTTGTGGACAGCTTCACCTACTTGGGATCCAAGGTCTCCAATACACTGTCCATTGAAGAAGAAATAAACAGCAGAATTGGCAAGGCAGCCGCAACAATGGCTAAACTAAATAAGCGGGTCTGGCAAAACACCAAGCTAACGGAGAAAACCAAACTGTGCGTCTATCGAGCCTGTGTCATCAGTACACTACTATATGGGAGCGAGACATGGACCACTTATACATCACAAGAGCGTAAGCTTAACAGCTTCCATTTGAGATGCTTGCGCCGCATCCTTGGTATTAAATGGCAAGAAAAAGTACCTAATAGTGAGGTACTAACGCGTGCCAATACCCAAAGCATGTTCTCAATTCTTAGTGAAAGACGCCTGAGGTGGCTAGGACATGTCAAAAGAATGAGCCCCGGCCGCATCCCGAAGGACCTCCTATATGGTGAACTTGCTTCAGGAAAGAGGAAAACAGGTCGCCCACGCTTGCGATTTAAAGATGTCTGTCAAAGGGACATGAAAGCAGCCAAAATACATACAAGTGACTGGGAGTGTAAGGCAGAAGACCGATCTACGTGGCGCACAGTTGTCAAAGAGGGCGTGATAGTAGCCGAGGAGCGAAGAATGGAGGAGGCTGCAGACAGAAGAGCTAGGAGAAAGGCCAAAACATTTGGAAGCACAGAACTCGTGTGTAAAAACTGTGGCAAAGACTGTCACTCAAGGATAGGACTGCACAGTCACTCGAGGAAATGCAACCCAACCCAACGGTGATGCACCATCGTCTCGCGAGACGGAAGGATGCCGGATATAATTCCTCATGTAAGCTCCCATCATGTCATTGAATCTATTGTTACATTCACTCCAGTGGACGTTAAGGGACTTCTTGCAAAATTATAATAACGAATGACGATCCAAGAGAACCCAAAGCAATAAAATTCTGCTCGAGATTGGCCTTCTATCCTTGCCTTGCTCCGGGCCTGCAGTCCTCCTTGTTTGTTGACTTTTCCGGTTCTTTGTGGGAATAGATTATATTTCCATAGAAATAATAAAAATAAAAAGATGCTTATAATGATGATCTGGAATTATTCTTTTTGTCTTTCATTTGGTTTGTGTTGGAATGTAGATTTGAGCCCCAGTGACTGCCACCCGTCCCCCATCCCTCACCCGTCCTCGGCCGCCTTTTAACTGTCCAGTTACGTCACAAATGATGTGTTGTCATGCAGATCAAGAGGGGCTTCACTGGGAAATTCTATTTGTGGTGGGTTGGGGGGGGGGGATCCTTTTTCCTTTCATTCGGAGTTGAATTTATTTTCCTCTTGAAGATCCGGAGGAGAAGAAAAAAAAAGAAGTGTATCAGAATACAGCCCCTCATACAGCCCTCGAGTACCTGCATCACATCAGACACTACTCTCATCGACCCGACATATACACCACGTGCCAGCCCCCACCTCCCGACCCCACTCCCCAACCCCTCGCCAAAAACACCCATGCTAGAGGTGGTCTGGCTTATTTCTCTCTGCTATTCCAGACGGGATGAAAAGTTGCCACCCCTCCTCTACCCCACACCCACCCCCAAAAAATAAAACGGTTAAAATATTCGACCTAGTTGCACTTGGCTCAACCCCGGCTTTACCCCTCCTTTCAAGCTCGGCTAAGGTTGCCCTACTCTCGTTACGAGATGCTGCTACGTCAAATTTGCCTCCCAGAATCCTTTTAAAAACAATTTCACTGACGCTATTTATATTTGTGAAGCATCCTTCAAATTGGAGCGGAAATGACGTCACAGTCTCATTTCCGTATTGATTTATGTATAAAATGTAAGATCGGGCTCCAAAATAATCTCAAAGGAGAACACCGCACACCCCCCCCCACCACCTCTCTCCTTTTTCTTTCTAACTCCACTGTACGAAAAGAAGAAACGTACCACAGCAAGGATGGAAAACAGCCTTTATTAGGGTCTTCTGCATCCCCCCCCCTTAACCCCGGGGGTCACGTTTTACACCTCTTACCATGGACTTTGGTCGAATCTCAAGTTTTTGTTTATTAGCTTGACAATTCAAACCTTTTATCGACTATTAATTTATTAATTCGTTTAAAACTTCAGACCTTTCGTCCACTCTAATTTATTAGCTTGAAATTTCACACCATTGATCGACTCTTAATTTATAAGTTTGAAATGTCGGTTATTAATTTATAAGTTTGAAATTTCGGACCTTTGGTGGACTATTAATTTATTAGTTTATAATTTCAGACCTTTTTTCATCTCTTAATTTATTCGTTTGAAATTTCAGATCATGATTGTGGAACTCAAAGAGCACATCTGGCAAACAGTTATTTGTAAACATTATTGTTGCACGCACTTCTTCTCTCTCATATTTATAGTGGCCGAGAAACTCTATAGCGACGCGTTAGTAAATCCTTTTATTTCACGAGGCTCCGCTTGAAGGTTGGTTCTTTCTTATCCCAATGGAATAGAGTGTAGCGTTCAGAGTGTAGCGTTCAGAGTGTAGAGTTCAGAGTGTAGAGTTCAGAGTGTAGAGTTCAGAGTGTAGAGTTCAGAGTGTAGAGTTCAGAGTGTAGCGTTCAGAGTGTAGAGTTCAGAGTGTAGAGTTCAGAGTGTAGAGTTCAGAGTATAGAGTTCAGAGTGTAGAGGCCCTTGTCTACTGTAGATAAGCTCTCAGCGTGCTAGAGAGCGCAGTGGAGAGACTTGCACCCGTTATTTAGTGTTCTTGCCTTTTATTATTACTATTCATGTTTGGATGTTTTGGTGTTTGATGTATGGATGTTTTGGTGTTTGACGTATGGATGTTTTGGTTATTGACGTATGGATGTCTTGGTATTTGATGTATGGATGTTTTGGTTTTTGACGTATGGATGTCTTGGTATTTGATGTATGGATGTTTTGGTGTTTGATGTATGGATGTTTTGGTGTTTGGCGTATCGGTGTTGAATGTTTTAAAAATTTCTTTTAAAAATAAAGATACATGGAACACCCCCACCCCCTCCCCCCACACACAAATTAAACAACGCTTGTCATGTTAGTCAATATCTTTAGTCGCCAGTGCTTTGTTCCTATAAAATAAATCAAACTGTTGAAATTTCTCCCCAAAATCGACCGACTCGAGCCGTGTGAGGAGTTAAGGTTCCTGGCGGCACGAGAGTCACACGTGGCAGACGTGAGAATCACCAGCGGATTAAAAAGCTGAGACCCGAGGGAACCTTGAGGGCGGAGGGGGGTCGGGGGGGCGCTGGCTGAGTCTGATCTAGATTGGGACATTAGGTAGTGTTGGGGGGGAGGGGGCTCTCTTCAAGCGATTTTTAACTTAACGTTTTTAAAGTTTATCATTATGGAATATAGGAGCATGTAATCCGTTGCTGGAGCGTTTACTTCAAGCTTGAATAGATCTGAATGACTTGAAATTGCATGTAGTAATCGTCCTCCCATACAAACACATGTTGTAATTTATAAAAAAAAAAAATAATTATTCATTCGTTAATAAAACACCAAAATGAAAGATGGCTTCTTTCAAATCATAAACTAAATGTTGCTGAATTAGAATTAACCGTTTTTTTTATATATATATATTTTTTTTAAAAAGTAGCCTTGTTAGTCAGCCTTGCTTAACGTAGCTCCTAAATAGCTTTTTTTTTTTTTCTATTTTGGTAAAATTCTACGTGCCAGGGTTTTTTTTTAACAATCTCTGTCCTATTTTTATAAGACAATTTTTAAAAAAAAAATGTAGAGTGAATATGGATTGAAGTTAATCCAACTGCCAATAAATATCCCATTCTGTTTCAACCATCCATATCTTTAACCTCCCTTCTTGCTCTTCGGGTTTTTAAAATTTTATTTCATAATTCTTTCAATGTCAGCGAAAATAGAATCCCTTTGAAACGAAATGAATAGACCCGCTCTTCAGTGTTAAGGGATCAATGAATAAGTTGGCACGGTGACGTCAGAGCCTAAAAAAAAATTGAGAAGAAGAAAATGTGTCGCGAGCGGTTCTAAATATTTAAGACGGGGGTAACATAATGAAGTGCAAACAATAATTATAGATAACGAATGGAAAAGAGGAGCGCTGTGAGAGAGAAGGAAGAAAAAAAAAAGGGGGGGGGGCAGAGATAAAAAGTGAGAGAGAGAAAGAGAAGGTTACAGAAATGAATATAAGACTTATTGACCAACAAACACATTGGTAATACGTTCATGAAAGTAGTGATCAGAACATACAATGTTGAATGTAGTGATCAGAACATACAATTGTAAATGTAGTGATCAGAACATACAATTATAAATGTAGTGATCAGAACATACAATGGTAAATGTAGTGATCAGAACATACAATGTTGAAAGTAGTCATCAGAACATACAATGGTCAATATAGTCATCAGAACATACAATGGACAATATAGTCATCAGAACATACAATGGTGAATGCAGTGATCAGAACATACAAGCGTGATGATAAAGGTTAGGGTTAGTATTAGGATTGAGGTTAGGGTTAGCATTAGGATAAAGGTTAAGGCTAGCATTAGGATTAAGGTTAGGGTTAGCGTTAGGATTATGGTTAGTGTTAGGGTTAGCGTTAGGATTAAGGTTAGGATTAGCATTAGGATTAAGGTTAGGGCTAGCATTAGGATTACGGTTAGGATTAGGGTTATGGTTAGGGTTAGCGTCGGAATTGTGCTCACTTCGTTGAATGCATGTTTCGATCATTTTCTCATTACCATCTGAGTGTAATCTAATTAATTAATGTTTTGTCGGTCGTTTAAGAGACAAGTTTCCAAAACAAGTTTGTAATGTACTATTTTCCAAAAGTCCCAAGGTCTAGTTCCCAGATATCCTTAGGTCAAATGCTCAGAAATCCCAAGTTCGAACTCCTAGAAATCCCAAGGTGACATAAAGCCCGACAATTAAAAAAAAAAAAAAAA
>MUZC01004161.1:60157-70949 GCA_002072015.1 Radix auricularia | reverse complement strand
CCCCCCCCCCCCCCCCCCCACTAACTTTCTTGGAGTGCTGTCACATATATATTTCAACAACGTAACCAAACGCAGCGTGTTGGTTTAAAGGAACCGTCGTTGAAGTTCCGTGAACTTTGTCGGGTGACACCATGCGTGGCCAGATCACACCACATTGACGCGATCGACACGCACGGGTCTATGGAAGCATGGGAAATGAATGCCGGTCCTTTGAATATCTGCCCGGCCGTTTGGGAAAACGGGATTCCCAACCTATTTCCGCAATGCATCCTTGGATATTATTATACCGTTAGAAAGCTTTAAGTTAAAATAAATATTTTCAGAGTTATAATATCTATTTCAGTTCCCTTGAAAAATATATTCAAAAAATTTATTTTACAAAAAAAAAAAAAAAAACGTAACAAAACAAGTTTTTTAGCGCATTTTCGAGATGTCGAAATCGCTATTGCACCCGTTTTGTCCGTCCGTCCGTCCGTCCGTCTGTCATCACCCTTGATCACAGCATCCATAAGTCCTAGACCTATGATGTATATATGTTTTTTGTATGCCCTGACCTGCCATTTGTGCATCAACACCCAGTTACTCGATCCGTTTAAAAACCCCGTTAAAACTACCAAAAAATATTTCGAATCGAGAGGTAACACTAGCGCAGGGAACGGCCGCCATTGCCGGAAGTCGAATGCATAATTCTTCAAGCATTGAAGAGTGGTGCGAAAGGGTGCAAAAGAATTAGTTGTTGTTTTTTTAGTTGACGTCATTAGAATATGTGTAAAAGTTTAGAGAGTTTTACGTCATCATTTGTGGTGACTTGAAGTTGGATTAAAGAGAAAATATTTTTTTTTTAAAATGTAAAGAAATGACTTTTAAATAAAAAAAATGTCAGGTATATTCATTACACAAGAAAATTCATAAAAATATGTCTAAAATCTAAACACAATTACTGATAACTACATAATGCTGATATCTAACATAAGTACTGATACATAATACGAAAATGCGCTAACACGTCCTGAGTTCCAAAAGGGACCAGGCTTAACATGATTTTTTAATTATAAATCCTTTATATACGAGACATAACTATAAGGATAGTCATTATAATACGCAGGGCAAAACAAACCGAAAATACAAAATTCTAGTTATGTCTTGTAAAACGTGTTTAATATAATGCGCACCAATCGTGAATATATTTTTTTAAAGTACTGTCAATGTAATGCGCACCTTATTGCGCGACAGGAAAGGTTTTTGAACGTAATACGCACCACGACACTTTATCTCAAAAATTAACATGATACATAAAGATAAATAAAATAATTTTAAAATTCAATAATTCAATTACATTACATTCGATCGATCTGAAATTTTAATACATCATTTTTATCATCAGCACGAGTCGGCCTGCAAAATTTCAGCTCGCCAGCTTACGAGGAAGTGGGTCGATACAAATTTTTTTTTTTGGGCAAGCAAGCACTGAAGAGCCCAGACACTAAAAGTTAATACAAAGGATTTAATAAGTTCAATTTAAACAAACAAAAAAAAAAAAAAAAAAAAAAAAAAAAAACATAAGCGAACAATATACGAGATATTGAATTTGAGAATACCTGACTGGATATCGAAAACATGTTTGAAAGCCTCCCGATCTATAACCCAGTTAACTCGGGTGGGTGGGAAGGTCATGTCGAGTGCAGAATTAACTGCCGTGTAGAGGAAGAAAAGAGTTATTAATAAATCAACATGGCTTTGGGGCCTGTCCGTGATATGTGTGGCGGTGTTGACTGTCCGTGATAAGTGTGGCGGTGTTGACTGTCCGTGATAAGTGTGGCGGTGTTGACTGTCCGTGATAAGTGTGGCGGTGTTGACTGTCCGGGATATGTGTGGCGGTGTTGACTGTCCGGGATATGTGTGGCGGTGTTAACTGTCCGTGATATGTGTGGCGGTGTTGACTGTCCGTGATATGTGTGGCGGTGTTGACTGTCCGTCCGGGGTTGTTTTCTGTTTGCAGGGACGACTAATATCATGCCCTTTTGGTGCTGGGACATGGGGTCTGTTGTTGTAGTTGGTGCTGGAATATGGGGTCTGTTGTTGTAGTTGATGCTGGAATATGGGGTCTGTTGTTGTAGTTGATGCTGGAAAATGGGGTCTGTTGCTGTAGTTGATGCTTGAACATGGGGTCTGTTGATGTAGTTGGTTGTTGTAGACATGGTGTAGGTAAGATACTATAGACGTGACGTGTGCGGCGTGAACCAAATCTTGTTTCATGTTTCTAAAATTTAATAATTGCTGTAAACGCCTTAGTCAGAAGGGCGGGTCGACTCGACCCCAGGAGATAAGACAGGATTAAAAGCTTCATAGCTCAACCAGGTTTTGATCTAGATTCTAGTTGGTTTTGACTTTAAATTCGTCACAGCTGGCGACTACTTCGGAAAAAGAATCTCGCCCACACCTAGTAAAAAAAAATAGGTTTACGGTTTATTGAACAGCGATTTGTTTTGCGACGTGCATGCACGCAGAGCATTACATTAGACAACCAGCACGGTTTGCGCACCGAGCTCATGTCCTGTGCAAAGACATCGTACGCACCGAGCTCATGTCCTGTGCAAAGACATCGTACGCACCGAGCTCATGTCCTGTGCAAAGACATCGTGCGCACCGAGCTCATGTCCTGTGCAAAGACATCGTGCGCACCGCACACTGGGATTACTAGAACTGCTCTAGGTTACTCCAGAAAATGTTTAAAAGAGAGTACTTTTCTTGTCTATAGATTGCTCGCCTCCACGCTTCTTTTCCCTAGGCGCTATTAAGACCTAGTCACCTCTAAGTACTTTCATCGTTCCGACAGAAACATCGCGAACTTCCTAACAAAATAAATAGCGGTCAGAGAGATTAACATGTTGATCGTGGGCCCCTGAGATAAAGAATACGAAGAAGCATTGTGGCTGTTATATGTTGTATGGTGATTGTATCATCTAACAATATCCAACAACCCCATCAGTACATCCAACAACACAGTCAGTACATCCAACAACACAGTCACTATATCCAACAACACAGTCAGTACATCCAACAACACCGTAAGTACATCCAACAACACAGTAAGTACATCCAACAACACTGTATGTACATCCAACAACACGTAAGTACATCCAACAACACAGTAAGTACATCCAACAACACAGTCACTATAACCAACAACACAGTCAGTACATCCAACAACACAGTAAGTACATCCAACAACACAGTCACTATATCCAACAACACAGTCAGTACATCCAACAACACAGTCAGTTCATCCAACAACACAGTCAGTACATCCAACAATACATTCAGTACATCCAACAACCCCATCACTACGTCCAACAACCCCATCACTACATCCAACAACCCCATCACTACATCCAACAACCCCATCACTACATCCAACAACCCAACCCATACATCCAACAATCCCATCACTACATCCAACAACCCAATCCATACATCCAACAACCCCATCACAACAACCCAACCCATACATCCAACAACCCCATCACTACATCCAACAACCCAACCCATACATCCAACAACCTCATCACTACATCCAAAAACCTCTCTACTGGGTACAGCAGCCCCATCACTACATCCAACAACCCCATCACTACATCCAACAACCCAACCCATGCATCCAACAATCCCATCACTACATCCAACAACCTCTCTACTGGGTACAACAGCCCCATCACTACATCCAGCAATCCCATCACTACATCCAACAACCCCATCACTACATCCAACAACCTCGCTACTAGGTACAACAGCCCCATCACTACATCCAGCAATCCCATCACTACATCCAACAACACAACCCATACATCCAACAACCCCATCACTACATCCAACAACCCAACCCATACATCAAACAACCCCATCACTACATCCAACAACCTCGCTACTAGGTACACCAGCCCCATCACTACATCCAGCAATCCCATCACTACATCCAACAACCCAACCCATGCATCCAACAATCCCATCACTACATCCAACAACCTCTCTACTGGGTACAACAACCCCATCACTACATCCAACAACCCCATCACTACATCCAACAACCTCATCACTACATCCAGCTACCGCATCACTACATCCAACAACTACATCACTACATCCAACAACCTCTCTACTGGGTACAACAGCCCCATCACTACATCCAACAACCTCTCTACTGGGTACAACAGCCCAATCACTACATCCAACAACCTCTCTACTGGGTACAACAACCCCATCATTACATCCAGCAACCCAACTCATACATCCAGCAAACCTATCACTACACCCAACAACCCCTCTACTGGGTAAAACAGCCCCACTACTACATACAACAGCCCCATCACTACATCCAACAACCCCATCACTACATCCAACAACCCCATCACTACATCCAACAACCCAACCCATACATTCAGCAAACCCATCACTACATCCAACAACCCGTCTACTGGGTACAACAGCCCCACTACTACATCCAACAACCCCATCACTACATCCAACAACCCAACCCATACATTCAGCAAACCCATCACTACATCCAACAACCCCTCTACTGGGTACAACAGCCCCACTACTACATACAACAGCCCCACTACTACATCCAACAACCCCATCACTACATCCAACAACCCCTCTACTTGGTACAACAGCCCCACTACTACATACAACAGCCCCACTACTACATACAACAGCCCCATCGCTATATCCCAGGACTATGTTAATGCCATCATTGCACTTAGCAGACCTACGTCAAGAGGCTTTAACAAAGAGGACTTTCATGTCCTAGTTGTAGCGCAACTCCGCCCCTCCCCGTTAACTCTTGTCATTCCCTTAAGCCCTTGACCCACCCTCCACTCCCCACATAACTTGACACCCTTACCACGCCCTTGAACAAGCCAACCTCCCCATTCGCCCCTCCACCTATCACCAGCCGCCCCTCCACCTATCCCCAGCCGCCCCTACAGATATTCCCAGCCGTGAACCCACCATTGAAATAGGAGGTGTCCCGTAATTATGCGGCTCCCGCTTGTCCTGGATACAGCACTCATGGCCTGACCGGGGTCAACAACCCGGAAGTTAAAGACGTGATCGATGAAGAGAAAGGGAGGCGACGAAGACGAAAAAATAATTCGGAGAAACCCAGAGTCTCCTGAGAGGGGGGCGGGGGGCCACGGCGGGTGAAAAAGGGGGTGGGTTGTGTGGCAGAGGAATCGATGTGGGTGAGCAGTGGAGATCCATTGAGTACACAGAAATAACTTCACACAGGGCGGGAGTGTGCTCGCCTTGAACGCTCGCCTGTACCGGGTTAGTGNGGGGGGGGAGATAGACCTACAACGCAAGGGGGGAGGGGGGGTTCGCACCTCATTTCGTTGGGTAGGATGGTGTCGCTGCGGTAAACTACAACGACAACTTGAGTTAAGTGGGATTGACGGGGAAAGGGGAGCGACTTAGATTTTAGGTTTAACGTCTGGGTCAGGTGTCTACAGTCCTTGTGGTAAATGAGGTAGCCGTTGCCAATGTATGCCAAAGCCAACAAGGGTTCTTAATTCTTTATTGAGGTACAGTTGCCAGTGTGCATGCCAAAGCCAACAAGGGTTCTCAGTTCTTAAAAGAGGTACAGTTGCCAGTGCATGCCAAAGCCAACAAGGGTTCTCACTTCTTATATGAGGTAGCATTTGCCAGTACAAGCCAAAGCCAACAAGGGTTCTCAGTTCTTATATGAGGTACACGTTGCCAGTACATGCCAAAGCCAGCAAGGGTTCTCACTTCTTATATGAGGTAGCCGTTGCCAGTGCATGCCAAAGCCAACAATGGGTCTCAGTTCTTATATGAGGTACCCGTTGCCAGTACATGCCAAAGCCAACAAGGGTTCTCAGTTCTTACATGAGGTAGTCGTTGCCAGTACATGCCAAAGCCAACAAGGGTTCTCACTTCTTATATGAGGCAGCGGTTCACATGACCAGCCGAAACCAACAAGGGTTCCCAGCCCGTGAATTGTATGGATCACGTTGATAAGTTTCGCCACTCAGAAACAACACGCTAGAGAGTTTGTTGTGTTGGACCGGTCTGACGCACTCCACCGGTAACGAACTTAATTTGTTTTTTAGTGCGGGGATTAAAAATTAGTACGCCCCCTGCTTGCGGCTGTGTGGACTGTAAGTGTAATCTGGGCACTTAATCTCTAACCAAATAACCGCTGAGGAACTATTTTGGAACTATTTTCGTGGACACCCGCGGCAACGAAAGACACAATCGTCAGCTCCGGCCCAAGAGCAAAGGTGTCCCGTGGCGCTATTGTGGAATCGTAACTGTAGAGATCTCTCCGCGGGGGTAACACGGGTTTAATAAGACACTACGCCAAACTCCTTTATGTCGTAACGGGTTGGGGGCGCGCGGGGGTGGGGCGGGGTGGGGAGACATTTAATAACTGCGGAAAAGTCGCAAGGGACCATTTGTTCGCGATAAGCCCTCTGTTCAGAACTAACGCCTGACAGGATCAGTTCTTGCGACCCAGCGACGCAAGACCGTTTCGATTGGTTGAGTGGTTGGAAAGTCATGTGATATTCACAGCTTGGCCTTGAAGGGGGCAGACGACATAAATCATAAGAACAATTGTTTTAATGATTTTTTCGAATAGGGGTCTTCATTTCTAAAACCGGGAAACGTCATAGCTCATTTCGTAACGTTCTTTTTTTAAATTACATTTTAGCGGAACAAAGTTTTGAGGCATAAATACTGTCAAATCACTATGCTCTCAAAATTGTTAGCTTAGTAAAATTACGAAATTGTTTTTTATTTGCATGTCTATATAAGCTTTCTTAAATGAACGAGGAATTAAAATTAGCTGATAAGATCAATCATTCTCAATATACCTACATTCACGTATCGACTCGTATCTTTTATTTTTTTTTTTATGAATTAGTCCTTACAAAACATAAATTTAGATATAGTATTTCTATTAATAGATTTCCGCCATATTATGAACATCCCTATAATGTTTGATTTCTTTTTCTGCCAAATAATTTGTTTTAAAGATAACAAAATAATTTCTCGAGAAATAAAACTTACGATTTATATATTTTAAACTTTAAACATTTTTTATTGTAGATGTATCTATTCTTTCAATAATTTTTCTATAAGTTTAATCTATGGCGTCAGCTGGCTTTTGTTCTTTGAGGTAGTAAACTATTCTCAAGAAATGTACAAATCATTATTTGGATGAAATAATATAGCTTTGAAAAATAAATATTAGAGGGTTTTTTTAATCCGAGGAAATTTATAATTAAGAAAAAAAAATGATGAGAACTGTTTACGTAATTGTAATTAATATTAAATCTAGCTATTTTATTTTTTTTTAAAAATCAAATTAATCTATGTGGATATAAACGGGAAGTAAGCACAATACAAGGGAGATAAAATAAATTTTAAAATATTTTTTAAATCATTTATTCATTAATCGATCAACTATGAACTATTACAATTTTTGCTCTTTAATTGTTGATAAATTATAATAAATCATAGCTTACAAAGTTCCTATTTCAACCATGCTTTTATTTTTCATCGTCACCTGAACGCATTGGCCCATTGACATGAGTATTTGGATGTATTCGCAGGAGATCGTGCGCGTTGCTCTCACCTAAGTCTAAGACAGGGGGCCGTCTTACTTAAAATTTTCACGGCGATACTGGTGGCTGACACAGTGGCACCGCGTACCGTATTCAGCCCGCGAGCCGTAGTTCAGTGAACCCCTGCAGCCCGCGGTACTTGGTTCGGTGACCTATGATCTAAGCACAATCACTTTATTAAATCCATCACCGCAAACAGTTGAGGGTTTGTAGACGTATGAGTACTCTTAACTTTAAAACACACCGGACGTAGCTAAGCCCGTCAGCTGTTCTGAAACCTTTCATCATCGTATTTCTTTCAGCCTGAACATGATCGAATTTTTTGCCACCGCCCTTCGCTTAATATCTACATGTATTATATTTTATATTAACGACTACGAATTTCGGATTGCAAGGGGTAATTATTATTTTTATAAACCTAATCTATTGTCATCGGTGGATCGAGTCATTTGTAAGGCCGTAGGTTCCTCAACAAAACCGCTTCGTATGAGGTAATCGAATATAGGCTGTGATCGAGTCCTTATACTGTGCCTCAATAGAACTGCTTTTTAGTAGTTTATCGAATATATTCTATGGATCGAGTCTTTTATAGGTCAGTGGGGAAACAACAATAGCTTCTTATAATCCACGTTTTTTTTTTTTTTAAATATCTTTAAAACAAGTGATTTAAATTTAGCACAGGGTTGTAAAGCCCTTGCCTGAAAAGTCCTTGCCTGTCTAGTCCCTGCTTGTAAAGTCCTGACATGTGCAGACTTTGCTTGTATTGCCATTGCCTGTAAGGTCCTGAAATGTAAAGCACATGCCCTGTAAAGCCATTGATTGTTAAGTCCCAGCAGGTTAACCCTTTCCTGTAAAGTCCTGTCCTGTCACGTCCTCGCCAGTTAAGTTGTGAACTGTAATTTTCTGGCCTGTAAAGTACCTGCATTTAAATCCCTTGCCTGTAAAGCCCTGGCCTGTAAAGTACTGGCCTGTAAAGTCCCTGCATGTAAAGTCCTGGCCTGTAAAGTACTGGTCTGTATAGTCCATGCACATAAAGTCCTGGCCTGTAAAGCCTTTGTCTGTAAAGTCCTGGCCCGTAAATTCCCTGCACGTAGAGCCCTTGTCTGTAAATCCCTGGCTCATAGTGCTAAAACACAAAACACACGAATGTCAAATAAAAACAATAAATTTGAGCTTTTAAAAAAAAAAAAAACTAATACAACATTTGTATTTGTTAGATAATAACAAAGCTCACATTTATCTTCTTTCATTACATAATTTGTGTATTTTATATTTCATTTAAAGCCTTATCGCAGTCCCATTGTATGGGATCTATTGTTCATAGAGCTTAAACGAACGAGCTCTTCAAATGTAAATGGCTGAGGTTTAGGGGGAGGGGGGCCGTCGGATGAGATTAATGCCTGGCTTTGTGTAAGTTTTTTTTGTTTTTGTTTCTGAATTTTTTTTTAACTGTCAGGGACCGCTCGGCGTCATCGCTAAGTAGGTCAACGCTAAGTAGGTCACCACCGCAGCTCTATTTTCGATCATCCCCGCAGGTCATCATCGGCTGTGGAAATCCGCTTTCAACGGTCACGTGGGGTGCACGTGCTGCTGTAGAGCTCTTCAACTTTTGGAGAGAAATCATATATAAGTATTTAAATTTTTTTTTTTAAGCGTCTTGTAAAGAAATTATGTGCTGAAATTGTTATGTTTAAGTTTAACATCGACATAAAATAAAACATATTATGTTTACATTCAATAGTATAAATCTTAGTTATGGTACAGAAGCCATTTAAGTCCAACTTGGAAATACAACAGCGTGGAATGGGTTGCCTGATGAAACCAAGACAACCAACTCTCTGGTTCAAAAACATCAGTCAAATGACAATAGTCCAGTGGCGTTAGTCAAATGACATTAGTTCAAGAACAATTGTTCAAAAATATAAGTTCAATGGGGTTAGTCCAAGGACATTAGTTCAAAAACATTAGTGAAATGACAATAGTCCAATGACGTTTAATCAAATGACATTAGTTCAAAAACATAAGTCAAATGACATTAGTCCAAGAACATTAGTTCAAAACATCAGTCAGTTGACATTAGTCCAATGACGTTTGTCCTATGACATTAGTTCAAAAACATAAGTACAATAACATTAGTACAAGAACAATTATTCAAAAACATAAGTCAAATGACATTAGTCCAAGGACATTAGTTCCAAAATATTAGTCAAATGACATTAGTCCATTGACGTTAGTCCAAGAGCATTAGTTCAAAACAATAAGTCAAATGACATTATAAGTCATTATTCCAATGACATTCGTTCAAAAAATTAAGACCAATGCTATTAGTCCAATGACATGAGTAAAGCTTTACCGTTTGGGGGGGGGGGGAGGGCTTATCAAATCCGTTACAAGTTGACCTTATTTAAAAGTGACTTGGCGAAATCTGTTTGAAAGTGATCTTATGACCGTGACCCATGTGCTACGTCATGTGTTATAAAGTGTCTGGCGTTGACAGCTTGTTCGTGGAAACACATCCCCACCCCCCACTATTACCATCTGACACCAAGCGGGACTTCCCTTCCTGTTCATCCCTCGCCCCTCCCCCTTCCATTGTTAACCAGACTTTACTAAATTACTATTTCCCAGGTACGTGTGTCTCTACGTAGACCAATGCACTTTGGACCCGAGGAGAAACTCTACCATAAATAAAAGGAATGGCCTTGAAACAGGCCGGCACACGCATTAACAACCAGACTGCAGCTCCCTTCGCTCCCCATTTTACATGCAAACAAGCACATAAACAGACCCCTTCCCCTCCCCCTTTTTTTAAAAAATATTCTACGCCCCTTCATCCCCTCATACGAAAAAAGTTGTTTTTTTTAAATCCTCACCTTACCTCACCCCAGCCGAGCGCCCAGTGATGGATTCAAACCGTCTGACTACCCCATTACCAGTGCACTGATCAGTTTAATGCAGCTATTTACCCGTGGCGTCCTTGCGACGCTGCTGCTTTTAACTTTTTTTAAAAGCCCTCGGTGCGGCCTCGGTCACAGCACTCGTTATTTGCATTCATTGCTTCATCCACTCGCGTTTTACTACTAGCCAGACGAATAATTGGGTGCGTGATATCAAGATAGGGGGAGGGGGGATCGAAAGATAGG
>MUZC01004161.1:39757-53913 GCA_002072015.1 Radix auricularia | reverse complement strand
AGAGCCGTGACTTTGGGATCTGTTAGAGCCGTGACTTTGGGATCTGTTAGAGCCGTGACTTTGGGATCTGTTAGAGCCGTGACTTTGGGATCTGTTAGAGCCGTGACTTTGGGATCTGTTCAGAGTCGTGACTTTGGGATCTGTTAGAGCCGTGACTTAGGGATCTGTTGAGAGCCGTGACTTTGGGATCTGTTCAGAGTCGTGACTTTGGGATCTGTTTAGAGCCGTGACTTAGGGATCTGTTGAGAGCCGTGACTTTGGGATCTGTTTAGAGCCGTGACTTAGGGATCTGTTGAGAGCCGTGACTTTGGGATCTGTTTAGAACCGTGACTTTGAAATATGTTGAGAGTCGTGACTTTGAAATATGTTGAGAGTCGTGACTTTGGGATTTGTTTAGAGCCGTGACTTTGGGATCTGTTTAAAGTCGTGACTTTGGGATCTGTTTAGAACCGTGACTTTGAAATATGTTGAGAGCCGTGACTTTGGGATTTGTTTAGAGCCGTGACTTAGGGATCTGTTTAAAGTCGTGACTTTGGGATCTGTTTAGAACCGTGACTTTGAAATATGTTGAGAGTCGTGACTTTGGGATCTGTTAGAGCCGTCACATAGGGATCTGTTTAGAGCCGTGACTTTGGGATCTGTTAGAGCCGTGACTTAGGGATCTATCTAGGCCCGTGACGTTGGGATCCATTCAGACATTCAGAACCGTGATTTTTAGATCTATTCAGAGCCATGATGTCGGGTTCTATTCGGAGCCATGAGTTTGGCATCCATTCCATCTGTGACCATTGACCATAGGATCCTTTCACTGTGTAAGCCTTAAATTACCCGGCTCGGTGGTGTCAGGCTGATTTGATGATCGTACACACGGCATCCAGGGGCGTGTATGGGAGGGGGTGGTAGTTAATTAGGAGTTGGTGATCTTGGACTTTATAGATGTAATGTTTGGCCATAATGTATAATTGACCATAATGTATTTGTTTGGGCATAATGTATTTGTTTGGGCATAATGTATGTTTGGCCATAATGTATGTTTGGCCATAATGTATGTTTGGCCATAATGTATGTTTGACCATAATGTATGTTTGGCCCTAATGACCTAATGTATGTTTCGCCGTAATGTATGTTTGGCCATAATGTATTTTTGGCCTTAATGTATGTTTGGCCATAATGTATGTTTCGCCGTAATGTATGTTTGGCCATAATGTATGGTTGGCAATTATGTATGTTTGGCCATAGTGTATGGTTGGAAATAACGTATCTTTGGCCATAATGTATGGTTGGCCATAATGTAAGTTTGACCATAATGTATGAATGGCCATAATGTATGTTTGGCCCTAATGACCTAATGTATGTTTGGCCGTAATGTATGTTAGGCCATAATGTAAGTTTGGCCATAATGCTTGATTGGCCATAATGTATTGTTGGCCATAATGTATGTTTTGCCATAATGTATGTTTGACCATAATGTATGTTTCGACTTAATTTATCTACGGACTTTTCTATATTTGTACTTATACAAACGATGGTATTTTCCCTCACGTGACCACTTAAATGAGTACAGTTTTCAAGATTACCAAGTAAATACCGTCTCTAAAAGTGAATCATGTTATTTCGGAAAGATAACAGCGGGGCGAGGCAGGCCTTAGATTGGAACCCCCAGGGCAAACGCCAGCGAGGAAGACCCAAGAGTGCATGGAGACGGAGCACGTTAGATGAGGCTGGAAGAACTGGAAAGAGCTGGGAAGAATTGAAGCGACTGGCAAGGGACCGTGCACAGTGGCGAGCTTTGACAGAGGCCCTGTGTTCCACTAGGAACCCAAAGGACAAATGATGATGATGTTATTTCGGCTCAGGACACCAGGACACTTCGACCCCAAGTAGTCTGTCTACGAGGGGTATAAACCCAGGTTTTGAGCCTCGTTGAATCGGCGCGCGATTTGAATACCACCGCAGGTATGGCCCTAGATGACATGAGGACCCCCGAAAAATAAAGCCCCAAAAGTTCTTCATCTGAAAAAGGGCTCCGACAAATTCGACCCTAAATAGCTCCTAAGATTGGGGTTGCAGTCTCTTAAAGAAAATGTTTGGGGGGGGGGGGGAGATTTAGGTGTAAAATGTGTTAGTTGTGTACAACCATTTTTTTAAACGTTTGAGTGTGTTTATTTTTAAATTCATTATATTAATTTCATCATCTTGTCTTTATTTTGTTGTCCCGCCAGTCTGCGGAAAAGAAAGTAAAAAATTAACTACTTCCCGTGATCCTATCGAGCTGAAAATAATTTGCGCATAAACTTAAGTCACGTAACAATGCATTGTATCAAATCTTCAGATCGTTCGATTGTACTGTAATTAATTTAATTAATGTTTAGTTAATCTCTACATAGAATGTGTGGCCGTCTGCTATACTTGAACTCCACGGGTCACTGGTTTCAATCCAGCCCTCGATGTCACAGGGGTCTGTCACGTTCTTTCGACGCGTGTTTTATCGAACGTAATCAATACTTTTAGTTATGTTCCATCTATAAGGGGATTTATAGTCAAAAACTTTTTTTACGGGTTGTTTATTAGGGATACTGATTATCGGCGCCCCTGGAGACAAGGGCCACAATTGTCGGGCCAACGAGAGAGTTGATTTATCCTTGTGGTTAAGTACTTGTCAGGAATAACGGCACGTCGGTAAAGGGCGATTCCTGTGAGGACGACGCCTGTGTCTATGAGGTGTCCACCTCTGTCTACTAACACATCCAGACACCATCTGGCTCAAAGACCTCTGCTCAATATCCGCAGCCGTCAACCAACTAATGCTAATACCACCAGTCTCAAATACCACTGTGCAGTATCCGCCTCTGGCTACCCCCCCCCCCCCGCTTTCCCATCCAGATACCATCTGGCTCAACGACCTTGACTCTCAACCCATTCATGTCTGCCCGGCGGGCGCTGGATTGGCGCGGGTGTCCTCGTTTCGGTCGTGTCGCAAGCACTGACATGACATCACGTGACGTCACACAACCTCCCCCCCCGCCCCATCTCTTCTGACCTCCCAGCAGTCTGTATTCGGCTCTGCCCCCGGATGGTCACGTGGTGGCATTAATCATCCGGCTTGAGGCAAAGTGACCTCCTCTGAGTCCGTGGGCGTGGTTGGGGGGGGATGACCCCGCGTCAGGGATGGGCAACCCCGTGAGTGTGGTGCAAAATTTAACACCATGCGATCAGCAGAACTTGAATAGTGTCAGGCGGGTTTTTGAATTCATGTCGTTTGGAATCTCTTAACGAGAAATCTTGATTTAGTTGATCTTTAACCCACCCGGTCTCACGGAATCCCCCCCCATCCCAAAGTCAAGGTGTGTATGTGGGGGGGGGGGGAGAGGTGCCAAACTGCGGTGTCAGTTCAGTGACTATTGGTTGCATGCTCTTACTTGAAGGATTTTTAAAAAAACAAAAAAAACATAGCCATTATTTTATTTTTTAAAGAATGTAAATCAATAACCAGAAACAAGATTTTCACGCGGAGAATAAATAAGTACAAATACGTGTGTAAACAAACCTTAAGAGATAAAACATTTCACTTGATGTATCAATGTCGAGAAGGAGCTTCTCTATATTAGGTCAAGTTTTTATTTATTTATTATTTTCTTTATATTCCTTTAATGAGTATAAGATTTGTTCGTTAAGGAAAGGCTCTTTGAAGAAACGATCGCTGGTTTGTTACGTCCTGTCATGCTCGCTCATATCCTGTTTGTTACGTCCTGTCAGGCTCGCTCATATCCTGTTTGTTACGTCCTGTCAGGCTCGCTCATATCCTGTTTGTTACGTCCTGTCAGGCTCGCTCATACCCTGTTTGTTACGTCCTGTCAGGCTCGCTCATATCCTGTTTTTTACGTCCTGTCAGGCTCGCTCATACCCTGTTTGTTACGTCCTGTCAGGCTCGCTCATACCCTGTTTGTTACGTCCAGTCAGGCTCGCTCATACCCTGTTTGTCACGTCCTGTCAGGCTCGCTCATACCCTGTTTGTCACGTCCTGTCAGGCTCGCTCATACCCTGTTTGTTGCGTCCTTTCAGGCTCGCTCATACCCTGTTTGTTACGTCATGTCAGGCTCACTCATACCCTGTTTAAATGTTATCCATCTACTACACGAGGTCAAACCACTTTCTGATAATCTGCTTTGCCAATCTCTAGAGTGTTCTTTGAGCTTCGTCCATTGTTGCCGTTCGTACTCGGGCGTAAAAATTGATTTTTACACATTTTATTTTTATCCTTTACGGTGAGGGCACTATTAGCAGGTTGATTTTTTTTTTTTTTTAAAGTAACTATAAAAAATCAAATGAGGAATTTTAAAAAGAAAGTTTGACAATTGCAGATTTTTAAAAAAGTAATTTTTTTTTTTACAAAAATAGGCTCAGTGGGCATTGGGTTGTATGACTGAGTCAGCAGATTTAGTATTGGGGCGGGTAGGGGTGGAAATAACGGCATCTGGACTTGCCTTGCATTAGAAGACGATTTCCTCAACTGTAGAAATGAAGGCGTTGTCGGGAAGAAAAAAAGTAATCAAACAGGGCATGAGTGGCCCTGAAAATTAGTTTCAAAACAACGAATGTATCGGAAAACTGCCTCCATCATCTTTTTTTCGGGGGGGGGGGGCAAAAACTGGAGGAAAACAGGTCCAGTCAGACCAACCCCTACACCCCGAAGAAATAAAGGCGCTTCTCAAAAGTAGTGAAGCAGAAAGATGGTCCGAGCTGAAAGCCCACCATCCAGAGGGCGATGCGTTCTTTAAACTCCCCCGCCAATCTCAGAACATCATATTCAGGCTAAGGACGGGCCAAAACAAACTTAGGCAGCACATGTTCTGCAAACTTCGAATTGGAGGAACCGAAATGTGCCCCTACGGAACAGCTGCAGAGAACGCTGAACATGTGCTGCAAAACTGCCCTCTGTACCTCCACTCCCGGGCCCCAGGAAGTTTCCCTCCACGATAAACTGTATGATGGACTGAGCCTATTGACAGCCACAGCGCAATACATCACGGATATAGGGCTTGTGATTTAAATCCCCCTTCAGAAAGATTTTGAGAACGCAGAAGAAGAAGAAGAAAAACTGCCTTTGTCAACACCCCTTAAACAAAAATACTTAATAAAACGTATATAATTTAAAACTCGTAGTAAGCAACCGATAACGGTGGTTATTTTCTCATATACATGTCGCTTTGTTGCCACATATGACGCTCCGGGATATAAGAATCACCTAATTTTAAAAGGAGGAAATGATAACAAATAATAAAAACCCGAATGAGTATTTAAACGCAATTTTCCACAAGGAATTTTCGATTTTTTTTTTTAATTTAAGGGAAATCATTCTGGATTACATTAAAAGTCGATTGAAATAATTAATTCTTATGACGTCATATACCCTAACGCTAAATCACACCAAGAATGTGTCAATATAATGCGCACCGCGCACCAATTTAACCTTAGTATACACAAAGCGGGAAAACCTCATTAACTGTCATTCTAAATTAAATAAAAAGTCTTTTCAAATCAATAAATCTGAAACTAAACAAAACAATTGCTACCTACAAATTGCTACAAAATTTACGGGAGTCGAACGAAAACAGATTTTTTTCCTCCAATGCCGTTCTTATATTAGTAGCTCTTGTTTAACGTTTGTTTCAACCCTACAGAAGTTATAGTTGGCGAGACAATGAAAAATACTGATATTTTTTAAATTTTTTTATTTATTTATTTATTTATTTTTTTATTTTTTTTTTTTTGGGGGGGGGGGGGTAAATCTTTTCGGTGTCTTTTGGTCGTAGCACATCCTTGATATCTCCTTAGCATAATTCCAAAGGACCTGAAACCTCTATCTGGTAGCATGATTCAGGAGAAGTTGCATGCACAAGTTTCATGTGCGAAAACATTTCAAATGTGTTAACGCAATGCCCAAGGTAAACTGCGTTTTTTTTTAAGAATAAAAAAAAAAAAGACACTAAAGCTAATACTGTACTAAAATATGTTATGTCAACAATATAAAGTTAAAGACAGTTTAAGAACAATGTTTGTCCACCATGTAACATATTTAGAAATACCTTTGCTCTCATTAACAGTCTGTAAAGAGTGAAAAAAGAAAATTAGGCAGTAATCTTTTTATTCCAGCCCCAATAATTGTAAAGTCATCGTATAAAATGCACCCCCATCCCCCGGGTTTTGGGGAATAAAACATGCGCGCTATAAAGCGAAAAATACGGTAGATGTGTAGCCTGGTGCAAGGCTGCGTTTTGAAAGACTTTTAAAAACAGATTCACTAGACCATAGAGTTAAAGCTAATGGAGAATCTGTGTACACTAATTTCCTGGAAAGTCCAGTATAATGAGCATGTTGATGTTGACGCCCGCTAGACCCCAATGTTTGTTTATTTGTGTCTATGGGGATAGTGCTATACTGTAGCTATTTTTTCTAATTGGGCTTCTAAATATCCTATATAATAAAAAGCTATTTACTGACCGGTCATCGATAGCGATTGGTCCCTCAAACTCCCACAGACTCCAACAGCCAATCAAAAAAATTAAATTTTATTTAAATATTGACAAATTTACGTGGACGTTCAAAGCGAGTTATATTTTGGCAAGTAATTTTTTCCAAGACTTTATTTTGAGCGGTACGCGTTGGGATTTGAAGTCAAAAACTTTGTTTTTAATGGTTATTTATTATAACTATAAAGAATAGTATTTTTCACGTAATATACATTTATGGCCGGTCGAGACAGCTGTTGTAGGGGAGGTACAACATGCAATAGAAACGACGGCGGAGCGTCCTTGGACAGGTTTTGTTGCTCGTAAATACATAATGTATACAGAACATTCCCGCGACACCAATAGTGATAAACATACATAAAAATTGCACCAATCCCTGCAGAATGAACACATGATTCATATTAAAATATTTCTCTACAACCTTTGACTCTTCTCCTAATGTTATTTTGCCTAAAGACCTTTTTAGACTATTCTCCTGATGTTATTTTCTAAAGACTTTATAGACTATTCTCCGGATGTTATTTTGTCTAAAGACTTTTTAGACTATTCTCCTAATGTTATTTTCAAAGGACTTTGTAGACTATTCTGCAGAAGTTATTTTGTCTATAGACTTTTTATGACTATTCTCCTGATATATTTTGTGTAAAGACTATTTAGACTATTCTCCTGATATATTTTGTCTCGTAAAACATGTTTAATATAATGCGCAACGATCGTAAATATATTTTAAAAAGTATTTTCAATATAATGCGCACCTTATTGCGCGACAGGGAAAAAATAACATGATACATCGAGATAAATAAAATAATATAAAAATTCAATAATTTATTTACAGTAGATTCGATCGATCTGAAATTTTGAAACCTCATTATTATCGGCACGAGTCTGCGTGCAAAAGTTCAGCTCGCTAGCTTACGAGGAAGTGGGTAAAAAATTGATCCGAACTTTATTCTGCTAGCAAGGGCTCCAGCAGACACCACGAGTTAATATAAAGGATTTAAAAATACGTGACTTTTGTAGGATGTAAGTCGCGGGTGGGTGCATTATGCGTGAGTGAATCTGTCCAGAGTTTCTTTTCACCCCCCACCCCGCACCCCATCCCACCCCTCTCCTAGCCTTCACGCCGCTACCCACCACCGCCACAGGTTCACCCGCACTCGGTCTGGCCTCGGTGCTTGCATTGAACGGCGATTGGTCTCTCGACATCGACCGCCGCGAACAACTGGGTCAACGTTTACGTCAAACGGTGACATCCCCCCCATCTCCACTCCCAGCACTTCTACCCCATTCCCACCCCGACAGAGTGACGTTAATTTCAGCTGACCTTTACCTTCATTTCTTCACCCTAGGGAGTGTAGCCCTTGCGGNTGGGATCAATGCAGGGTCGTAAGTGTGGGATCAATGCAGGGTCGTAAGTGTGGGATCAATGCAGGGTCGTAAGTGTGGGATCCATTCAGAGTCGTAAGTTTGGGATCCATGCAGGGTCGTAAGTTTTCAGACTCTCTAGAGTCGTAAGTTTGGGATCTATGCATGGTCGTAAGTTTGGGATCCATTCAGGGTCGTAAGTTTGGGATCCATTCAGAGTCGTAAGTTTGGGATCAATGCAGGGTCGTAAGTGTGGGATCAATGCAGGGTCGTAAGTGTGGGATCCATTCAGAGTCGTAAGTTTGGGATCCATGCAGGGTCACAAGTTTGGGATCCATTCAGAGTCGTAAGTTTGGGATCCATGCATATTCGTAAGTTAGGGTCCATAAAAGGTCGTAAGTTTGGGATCCATTCAGAGTCGTAAGTTTGGGATCCATGGAGGGTCGTAAGTTTGGGATCCATGCAGGGTCGTAAGTTTGGGATCCATGCATATTCGTAAGTTAGGGATCCATGAAGGGTCTTTACTTTGAGATCCATGAAGGGTCGACAGGTAGCGCGCTCGACTGTCATACCGATGGTCACGAGTTCGAATCCACGCGAAGGCGAGGACTTGTTCCCGGGGCCTGAGGAGTCCCCGAGTCACCCAGCTCTGAATGGGTACCTAACTAGACAATAGTTAGGCGGCTGGGGTAATGCGTGGAACCCCTATAGCCGTGGCCTGTGACCGCTGCATCACTTGCCAACAGATCATCTCTCATGGTCTGTGGACGCAATTATCTTCTGCATAGAAGGAGCGTCTATAGAAGGAGTATATTTAAGGGTCGTAAGTTAGGGATCCATGAAGGGTCGTAAGTTAGGGATCCATGAAAGGTTGTAAGTTTGGGATCCATTCGGAGTCGTAAATTTGGGATCCATGGAAGGTCGTAAGTTTGGGATCCATGAAGGGTCGTAAGTTTGGGATCCATGAAGGGTCGTAAGTTCGGGATCCATGAAGGGTCGTAAGTTAGGGATCCATGAAGGGTCCTAAGTTAGGGATCCATGAAGGCTCATAAGTTAGGGATCCATGAAGGGTCGTAGTTTGGGATCCATGGAGGGTCGTAAGTTAGGGATCCATGAAGGGTCTTAAGTTTGGGATCCATGAAGGGTCGTAAGTTAGGGATCCATGAAAGGTCCTAAGTTAGGGATCCATGAAGGGTCGTAAGTTAGGGATCGATGAAAGGTCGTAAGTTAGGGATCCATGAAGGGTCGTAAGTTAGGGATCCATGAAGGGTCGTAGTTTGGGATCCATGCAGAGTCGAAGAATTGGTATCCACTCAAAGCCGTGAGTTTGAGATCCACTCAGAGGCGTGAGTTTGAGATTCACTCAGAGCCGTGAGTTTGAGATCCACTCAGAGCCGTGAGTTTGAGATCCACTCAGAGCCGTGAGTTTGAGATCCACTCATGGGGCGGGTGCTTCAAAATCCCATTCTAATTTAGAAATACACCACAAAGATAGGTGTTTGGTATGAACATTAAAGATTTATAATTTATAACTTAAAAGGCTAAAGAGAGATGTATAAGTGACAGAATGGGTGAAATTCATGTGTACAATTTCATAAGCGCCCGCCCCTCGTTTTTAGTCATATTAAATCAAAGTACTTGAACTCATAACTTTAAAATATTTTCTTCTTTTTAAGTCACGCATAAAAACGTGGTTTTAAAAATTCTTTTTTTTTTTTTACCTCCATTTTTGTCACTTTGCACACTGACCAACGAACCTTAGAAGGAATATTGGATGTGTCGTCATCATGGCGAGGAAGATCAACAGGACTATTAACTTATGAAAGATTACCCCCTTCCAATTCTTGTTTTTCTACCCCCCCCCCCCCCACACACACACACACAAATCCTTAAGCCGAACGAAAACCACTGTCAAACTCCTAGAAACGTGTACGAACATTTTTGTAAAAAATTAAAATTATCATCAAAACAAAAACAATCCACGGAGGTGAAGCTCCTGCTCGTGTCCGACAATCTGTTCAGAAAGTAGGACGGTCATATCGACATTTGAATGATGGGGGTATCTTTTCGGGGCCCAAGTTCCCATAATAAGTTGGTCAATGGAATGGTTCTCAAACATCGATGTAGATGTGACCACGCATAAAAGAAATATAAAAACGTTGAGGAACACCTCTTTGATTTTGGAACCACCGAAGATGGGAGTGCAGATGAATAAGACGGAGCTGAACAACGGGTTCAGAATTTATTTGAGTTAAACATTCTCGGACCTTTACACTTCTTCTTTATCAAAATGACCCACGGTCAATGTGTTGGTCATTCCTGGTACTTTCTCTCTTTTCAGAGTCTCGCTGTTTGGTTTGGTCAGTGTCTTGGTCACTTGTGTCAGGTATGGATTGGTCATTGTGTTGATCGTTCTTACCCCCGTGGTCTAGCGACTGCGCGCTCGACTGCATGGCGTACCGAGAGACACGGGTTCGAATCTCTGTGAATGTTGGAGCTTGTTCCCAGTGTCTACCCAGATCGGAATGAGTGTACCTGACAATAGTTGGGGTCAAGTTAAGACGGCTGGACATTGTTCCGTCCAGGCAATCCCCTCGTTGGGCCGCGGCTATGGAAACTTTTTAACATGGCTTCACTTGACCTGTGGTCTAAATAAGAAACTTAACATTAAGCGACAAAAAAACTTTATTATACCAAAAAATTTAATACACGCATTGTAGATTCTATATTAATTCTGAAAACATTTTTTAGAATAAAAAAAAACCTTGTCTAAAAATAGTAACCGTTCAAATTGGGACATGACGTTTTCCGGTCTGAGAAATGACAGACTCAATTTACAGAACACAAACGGATAATGATGTCTAGGCGAGGCGAGTGTCGTGATCGCGATGTTGCCTTATTAGGGACGTTAAAAATTGTTATTTACAAAAATTAAATTGATAAAAAAGTCAATTTGAAAGTTCTCGTTAGGGACAAAATTTTGTTACGCTTAGTGCGGATGGTGGCCTGAGGATATTTATAGAAAGAATTGGAATTTCCGTTTGAGTTGAAGAAGTGCCGATAACCTTTTGGAAAGGGCGATCAGTCGTGATCGATTGTCTTCTGTCATCAATAATTTAAAGTGCCCCGCTCAGTGGTTCTCAGACTCGATCACATTAGCGCCCTTCAAAAAAATCGTTTTACTGGTCAGAAGTTGAGGGGGAGTGGGACTTTTGTCCGATATTAATTAAAAATAATTTTTCCTTGTCAGGTTTAGGTACCAACAAGCAGGGCGGGGATAGTGTGGTGTAGGGATGGTGTGGTGTAGGTTTGGTGTGGTGTAGGGTTTGTGTGGTGTAGGGTTTGTGTGGTGTAGGGATGGTGTGGTGTAGGGATGGTGTGGTGTAGGGATGGTGTGGTGTAGGGTTGGTGTGGTGTAGGGATGTGTGGTGTAGGGTTGGTGTGGTGTAAGGATGTGTGGTGTAGGGTTGGTATGGTGTAGGGTTGGTGTGGTGTAGGGATGGTGTTGTGTAGGGTTGGTGTGGTGTAGGGATGGTGTGGTGTAGGGTTGGTGTGGTGTAAGGATATGTGGTGTAGGGTTGGTATGGTGTAGGGATGGTGTGGTGTAGGGTTGGTGTGGTGTAGGGATGGTGTGGTGTAGGGTTGGTGTGGTGCAGGGTTGGTGTGGTGTAGTGATGGTGTGGTGTAGAGATGGTGTGGCGTAGGAAAATTTTGCGAGGGGAGAGGGCTGCGCACGGAGTGTGTGGCCTGGGCTGGAGGTGCCAATAATTGGCGGGTTCTGTGGAAAGGAACCGCGAGAAGTCCATCATACATGAGGTTTTTAGAGGTAGCGGGAGTTGGGGGGGGGGGGGCATTGTTCGCTCTAAGGTTCGTTGGTCAGTGTGCAAATTTTTAAAAAAATCGTGTGCAAAGCATTTTTTAATGAAATATTTCACAAAATTCAAAACTAATGCGCCGCACCATTCAGATATCTGCGCGGCCTTACAGTGAACATTGGTGGTGGTATTTTTATATAGACCGGACATTCGCAAGCAGAAGATGGGTTGGAGCGGTTAGAAAATTAGGCACCCCAGGAGCGAAACGTATCCAGGCCCTCTGGAAGTCACTGGGGTTTGCTTCCAGGTCTGTAGAGAGAGAGTGTCACATACATTGAGAACCGTCGCGTGACTTGGAGAGGTTGGGGTCAAGTCGAAGGTCGTCGTCCTTACCTGTACGTAAAAACAACACCGTGCGACACGGCGCGGCGATAAGGTTCGGAATTCGAACACTGGTTCTCACAATGTGTCCATCCGACCTGCCCCCATCTTTCTTTCATTCGTGACCACCAAAATTCCCCACCCCAAACTCCACCTGTATATTCTGAAGTAACACGTGATTAAACCAGTTTTTTAAAGCAGCTTTTAGCGGGAGCTTGTGAATGACGTCATTATGGGGAGACAATATCGTGAAGTCTTAAAACAAAACAACACGTGTATCGATCGTTAACCCCATTCAAACCAAAATCACGAATGTGGTCCGAGCCGGGAAACGGACAAGATCACCTGGCTGTTCACGATAAGATAAAGCAGTGGCTGCAGTGGGCAATGACAATATTCAACCTTCAACTGGTCAGTTTGTTGTGTTAACAGCGGCGTGACTTTTTGCTGATGAGCGCAGAGAACAAGCGCGTGGCGTGAAAAACAAAAGTGAGTTGACTTGTAAATTATTGCGCCTTTCTTTTCACATAAATGCTGGCGTCTAAAAATTTTTGATTCACGTGCAGATTGATGTCTCTATTCAAGTAGGGCTGTAACGGAAATCAATTTTCTAAATCCGGCCAGAGCCGTATTTGGCCAGATTTATGAAGTGAAATACGACCGGAACAGGATATTTGAAGTGAAATCCGACCGCAGCCGGATTTTTGAAGTGAAATACTGCCGGAGAGGATTTTTAAAAATCGTTAGATTTGCCAGGGCCGAAATCCGGTACAACCCTACTTCAAGTACACGCTGGTGTTGTTTTTCACGTACAGTCTGAGGCGTCTATACAAATTAAGTCTGAGGCGTCTACACAAGTACAGTCTTTGGCGTCTATACAAGTACAGTCTGAGGCATCTATGCAATTTAAGTCTATGGCGTCAATACAAGCACAGTCTCAGGCGTCTACACTAGTACAGTCTGAGGCGTCTACGCAAATACAGTCTGAGGCGTCTCAGCCATAGCCTAAATGGCCACAGGTCGAAACCTGACCACAATGTTGAAGTGCTGACCGACGTGCAATGCTTTACCGCCGGGACGTCGCTGTGGCCAGGTATTGACCGTCGGGACGTCGCTGTAGCCAGGTATTGACTGCCGGGCGTCGCTGTAGCCAGGTATTGACTGCCGGGCGTCGCTGTAGCCAAGCATTGACCGCCGGGACGTCGCTGTAGTCAGGGCTCGACCGCTGAGACATCACTATGGCCCATTTCGCTTAAGCCAAGACAAGGAAACTTTTCTCACGACCAGTAGCTCAACATTTGACCGTCACAACACGAGAACCCTTGATGGTGATAACCCAACTCGTGGTGTACTCCACGTATTTAAACCCAACCCCCACCACCACCACCCTGCCTTTTGGTGTATTGAAATGACCTCGGCGGCCGTATCTTGTGATTCAACTGGCGGCACTAACGAAAGATATAAGGGTCACGTGACGATTGTTGACCAAACAAAAATACAGTATTTGCTATTTAGAGAAGGTGGGTTTTTTTTAACCTTCATTTTGGGCTGGATATAATGGTATCACTGTTTTTGGCCGTCCATAAAGTACGTCGCGCTATTTTTGACCACTTTACGGACGACCCCTATCACCAATTCGAACCCAGTTTTACCACCACATGAACGACAACCCCATGATTATTATTACCCCGACCCCATTTATCGGACCCCATGATGTTTAACCCCGACCAGTACGACTGATCCATGAGCCCTCCATTTTTAGTAGGAATTCAGAAACATTTACCGGCACACCGCCTTCTTTCATGTTTTACGACTGACCTCATGACACCGTCTGACCCCATGACACCGTCTGACCTCATGACACCGTCTGACCCCATGAGACAAGTGACCCATGACACAGGCTGACCTATGACACCGGCTGACCCATGACACCGGCTGACCTCATGACACCATCTAACCCCATGAGAATGGCTGACCCCATGACACCGTCTGACCCAATGACACAAGTGACCCATGACACCGGCTGACCTATGACACCGGCTGACCCCATGACACCGGCTGACCC
>MUZC01004161.1:2490-28652 GCA_002072015.1 Radix auricularia | reverse complement strand
TCTTAGAAACTGCGGGGCCCTATGCAGCTTAGTATGCCAAAAGAATTTCGTGGGCCCCAGTTTGGGTAGGGATAATATATTAATAAGGATAATAAGTGAAAATTAAGATAGGTTGGGCCTTTGAAAACGCGAGGCCCACTGCGACTGCATAGTTTGCAGGAGCCTAAGACCAGCCCTGGCTGTACCTATACTACAAGAAGAGGCATTTAAGTTTAAAAACGGTGGGAAATGCGCCATTGATCGATTAAAATATCTTCAACAGTAAATATTGAAAAATTATTTACCCAACTTTATAATTGTGCAAAGAATTTTTTCAACAATTGCTATCAGTGTATCTAGATGTGAAAGTAGCCTCTCCAAACTGAAGTTGAAAACGAAATTATATTCGCTCCATAATTAGTGATTTAAGATGACAAAATCTTGCAATGTTGTCCATAGAACAAGATATTACAAATAATTTAAATTTTGATAACATAATACATGATTTTTCTATTATCAAAGTTAGGTAAGTGTGCAAATATATAAATTATTTTAAAAAATCATATATTTAAAATTTAAAAAAATATGAAAGAATATTAATTGTTAATGTTTTTGGGTGTTAATTTGGATTATCCTTTGTCTCATTTCGGAGGGGGGGGGACCTGCGACCCCTATTTCTTTCTTGTGGCCTTCAAAACAATTATCTTAAATTGCAATAATTTGTATTTATAGGTATACCATCGTATGCGGCCTGTTTTATTCTTGCTTAACTAAATAGTGCATGCAATAGTAAAATTGTTCCCCGCCTTTTACAATGTATTTCGTTTCAATTACAATTATCTATTCATGTTTATTCATTTATAAAAACCCTTATATTAATGACTTAAGAGGCCGTCCATAAATGACGTCACCTGATTTCGGCTGATATTTCACTCCCTGCCCCCTCGTCACATGGCGTCATGAAACGAAAACTTAGACCCCTTCCTCAAAGTAACGTGACAAAGATCCCCCCACCCCCAACATACAAGCAGTATTTTCTATTTGAATATAAGCATGTTTAAAATCATTTTATTTTGGGTAATTTAAATATGTTTTTAGTTTAAGGCTGCACTCTAACTCTAATATCGTAACCCGCGTGAAACCATATAAAACGTCATTGATAAAAGTGTCGGTAATCATATATTTTATAGGAACTTTTATTTAAAGTTGTGCGTTTTGAATGATGGCAAATGTGACCCCCCCCTTTTTTTTGGTGCATGACGTCATCTTAGGGCGGCTCCTAAAAGGGCGGCATATTGGAGACCGCCCCGGGCGGCAAAAGCTCTAGCTACGCCACTGCCTCATTCTAATTAGCTAAGTGGCTATGTGTTTTTTGTTTGTTTGTTTGTTTGTTTGTTTCTTTTTTATTTATTTATTTTTTTTTTTGGTAGTTAAATGTAATAATTAGTAATTAGCAGTAGCTATTAGTAGTTAACTTTTGACATTTCGAAACCAGATTCACAAAACAGAAGGCTTCCAAAGGGTAAAAGTAAAAACATTACAGCTCACTCGACTGTCCATCCCATAGCTCCGTGTTCGAGTCTAGGTAGAAGCTGTTACGCCTGATATCAGTTGTGGAAAAATTAATTCATAATTAACACTCTTTAACAAAAACTGTCCTTTAATTTTTAAAACTCTACCGTCAGTGAGTGTGTTCCTGTGAATATCCGAAATAAATACTTCAAAAATGATAAATGGATGTTAATAATGAACAATGCAGTTTTTTTGTTTAAAATAAAAAAACAACAAAAACATAACTCTAATTTTCAGTCCCATAATAAACATTTTTCCCTGTCACATATTCAGGAAGAAGTATTGGCCGAGTATGAGAATATCATCTCCAACAGAATTGAACCAATTCTCAACGAGTTGTTCAAAGATCACCCTGGTCTGCCAATCAAGTGAGTTAGTTGAAACATTGTGCCGTCATATCATCTGTTTTGGATTTCAAATGTACGTTTGCTTTTTTGAAGGAAGTCTGTGCTTTTTTTTAAATTTTATTTTGTAATAAAAAAGTAATCGATGCAGTTAATTTAATTATTTTTTTAAGCAAATAAAATTATTCAAAGATTAACTTGGACTATCTGCGTAAATCGTACGGTAGATGTGTGTCTTTAAATCATAAAGAATAGTTTACCGTATTACCTAAATAAGTGTTACATGACAAAGGTATTTGTTGTTGTTTTTTCCCACTCGACCAGTTTAATAGTCCGCTAGTCGTTATTTACCAATCTATATCTCTTCAAGGATCAATAATACTGTCAATAATACATTTACTTTCATGAAAGCTAGTGAAAGGAATTTTATAACTATTGCTGTGATGGGCTTTTCTTCCCTATGTAAATAATAATAAAAGTTGAGGGAACTTTAAAATGAATACTTTACAGACCAATTAATTTCATTAAGTGTGTTAAACAATTTTCTTCCAGGGTTGAATCTATGTCCTGGGACGGGTCAAGAGGTCAGTACTTGTCCGGTACGTCCGATGGAACCAGGCCGGGCATATTCTACGTCAACACCTTTAAGAGAGGGTAAGTACCAGGGGAACCGCCGTGACCCACTTTTGGAACGATACGGACCGTGACTTGTCTCGTGTTTACAGCGTGACTCATCTTGTCCAGCTAACCGCTCAGGACATACTCCTTGACCCTAACTGACAAGCCCTCGTTGGACAAGACTTTTGATTGGAGATGACGCTCATCACACGACCTTACAGGACAATCCCTTGCACTTGATGTGATCCTGATTGCCATGACATTTGGCATAACCCTGATTGTCAAGGTCCTGATTGACAAGGTCCTGATTGACAAGGTCCTGATTGACAAGGTTCTGATTGACAAGGTTCTGATTGACAAGGTCCTGATTGACAAGGTCCTGATTGACAAGGTCCTGATTGATAAGGTCCTCATTGACAAGGTTCTGATTGACAAGGTCCTGATTGACAAGGTTCTGATTGACAAGGTTCTGATTGACAAGGTCCTGATTGACAAGGTCCTGATTGACAAGGTCCTGATTGACAAGGTCCTGATTGCCATGACCTTTGGCATAAACCTGATTGACAAGGTCCTGATTAACAAGGTTCTGATTGACAAGGTCCTGATTGATAAGGTCCTGATTGACAATGTCCTGATTGACAATGTCCTGATTGACAAGGTCCTGATCGACAAGGTCCTGATCGACAAGGTTCTGATGACAAGGTCCTGATTGACAATGTCCTGGTTGACATTTTTAGCCGATAGGCATGACTTTCATCGATATGACACTGGTTGAGATGACTTGTGACTTCTGACTGACATCAACCTGTCATTGGCATGACCCAGTGTGACGAGTGTCTTAATATCCATTGTGTATTATTTATATAAACTGTCACATATAAAAAAAATTAAGACTGATATTGTTTACTTCAGTACAAACAGCACGCATTGAGGTCAATAATTTGTGTGTGCTTTATTAAAGTTCCCTTAGTTACATATATTTTTTTGTATTTCCTAGGCAGAAATCTCCAGTACCAGGTCCTGAGCCGAAACTTCAATAGTAAGAATTGGTTATTTTAAATGTTGATAATATCAAGTTGTGTTTAGATTACTACTTATAGTTATAGTCAGTACTTAAAGATCCATTGAATTTACGACTTTTCCATTTACTTATTTATAAGCCTGATTGCAGTCTTATCCTCATTTTGTTTTTAATTTAATTTCATCTCGCTGTCTTTTACAGTGGAGTTTATATAATTGCTGTTTCTATACGGATATAACATTGTGTGTGTAAACTTTACCCGAACCATGGTTGTATAATTTGAATTGTTGACCACTGTTGACCACTGTTGATCACTGTGACCACTGTTGACCACTGTTGACCACTGTTGACCACTGTTGACCACTTTTCGTCATTTCAGCCCCAAATACACGATGATATCTTTGGCCATGCACGAGGCTAACCCTGGCCACCATCTACAGGTCAGTTGGAAAACGAGGAATGGAGTGATTAATGGGTTTGAATAATTGATGGAGAGCGGTGGATTAAGAGAGAGAGAGTGTGTGAGAGATAACGAGAGAAAGAGAGAGATAAAGAGAGAGATAAAGAAAGAGAGATAAAGAGAGAGATAAAGAAAGAGAGATAAAGAGGGAGATAACAAAGAGAGAGAGAGAGAAAGAGAGAGAGATAAAGAGAGAGAGAGATAAAGAGAGAGATAAAGAGAGAGAGATAAAGAGAGATATATAAAGAGAGAGATAAAGAGAGAGATAAAGAGAGAGATAAAGAGAGAGATAAAGAGAGAGATAAAGAGATAGAGAAATAAAGAGAGAGAGAGAGATAAAGAGAGAGATAAAGAGGGAGATAAAGAGAGAGATAAAGAGATATATATAAAGAGAGATATATAAAGAGAGAGATATAAAGAGAGAGATATAAAGAGAGAGAGATAAAGAGAGAGATAAAGAGAGAGATAAAGAGAGAGAGAGATAAAGAGAGAGATAAAGAGAGAGATATAATGAGAGAGAGATAAAGAGAGAGATAAAGAGAGAGAGATAAAGAGAGAGAGATAAAGAGAGATATAAAGAGAGATATAAAGAGAGAGATAGAGAGAGAGATAAAGAGAGATATATAAAGAGAGAGATAAAGAGAGAGAGATAGAGAGAGAGATAAAGAGAGAGAGATAAAGAGAAAGAGAGAGAGAATAGTGTTAATAACGAGTTACTTTCTATCTTCTGATCGAGACGAATATGCAGTGTAAATCGCAAGCCGAAGAAATAAACAATAAAAAATTATCATTGAATATTTCAAAAGCTAATTATTTGTCAAGATCTTCGTGTGAAGACTGTAGATGTGTTGTTTTTCTGTTTTAGAAACACGTTTTATCTGTCGCTGTCTGTCCTCCTACAGATCAGTTACGCTGTGACCGCTGACCTTCCCATCTTCAGGAAAAACAAAGAACACAGCGAGAAGTTCCGTGTGCCATACGCCTTCCCATCATACACCGCTTTTATGGAGGTAAAGTTCTTTTTTTTTTTGGTTTTTTATTTTTGTTTTCTGTGTTTCTTTCTGTGTTTTTCTCAATAAATTGAGATATAACTATTATTGAACAGCTTTCACAATAATATCAGTAGCCGCGGACCACTAATAGAATATGTGGCTCAAACTATGCCCAGCCGCCTTGACTTAACCCCAACTAATGTCAATAATTATCAGTAGCCAATAAACACTAATAGAATACATGGCTCAAACGATGCCCAGCCGCCTTGACTTAATCCCAACTAATGTCAATAATTATCAGTAGCCAATAAACACTAATAGAATACGTGGCTCAAACGATGCCCAGCCGCCTTGACTTAACCCCAACTAATGTCGGTGACTGACCACCTATCAGGCCATTGCACAGGTATATTGATAAGTGGAGGTTGTGAAATTTGAAGTTTTCATCTCTGCTTATCAAAGTTGCCAGACAAAAGAGATTCATAGAAATATGGCTTTTTGCTCAAAACTTTTAAATTTATTTGCAAAATAAATGCAAAGATGCCTATCCCAAAGAATTAAAAATACTTTGAAAACGTTAAACATTTCCAAAAAAAGTAAAAACAAGTAGATTCTTAAAAAAACCCAAATGAGTATTTAAACGCAATTTCCAAAAAAAGAATTTCCGGTTTTTTATTCAAAAGAAATCATCCTAGATTACATTAAAAGTTGATTCAAATAAGTAATTCAGAAACTAAACACAATATGAGGTCATATCCTCTCGCGCTACATCACACCAAGAATGTGTCATTATAATGCGCACCACTCAACAATCTAACATATCATTCACAAAGCGGGAAAATCCCGTTAACTACCATTCTAGATGAAATTAAAAGTAATTTAATATCAATAATTTTGAAACTAAACAAAACAATTGTTTTTAAAAATTGCTGCTAAAATTACAGGAATCGAAAAAAAAAACATTTTTCAAAAACTCCGTCTTCAACAATGTTCTAAATATAATTAGCTATCGTTTGGCGTCTGGCAAAAGCTGGAGGCAATCAGGTCCAGACAGACCAACCCCTACGTCCCAAAGAAATAAAGGCGTTTCTCAAAAATAGTGAAGCAGTAAGATGGTCCGAGCTGAAAGCCCACCATCCAGAGGGCGATGCATTCTTTAAACTCCTCCGCGAATCTCAGAACATCATATTCAGGCCGGGCCACAACAAACTTCGGCTGCACATGTTCCGCAAACTTTGAATTTTAGAAACCGAAAAGTGCCCCTGCGGAACAGCTGCAGAGAATGCGGAACATGTGCTGCAAAACTGCCCTCTATAAACCCGGGCGGCCATTTGGCCCCAGCAAGCTACCCTCCACGCTAAACTGTATGGTGGACTGAGCCAATTGACAAGCCACAACGCAATACATCACGGATAAAGGGCCTATGATCTAAATCCTCCTTCAAAAAGATTTTGAGAACGCAGAAGAAGAAGAGAGAAAGTTTGGCGCTTTTTTTTTCAACCTGATAGATGTTATGGTTGGAGAGAAATAGACAAAATACTGATTTTTTAAAATATTATTTATTTTAAAGGAAATCCTGTAAAACTTTTCGTTTTATTTTTTGCCGTTGCGCATCCTTGGGACCTCCTTAGTATATTTGAAAAAGTTCCGAACCCTCTAGCTGGTATGGTTTAGGATGAGATGCGCGTGAAAGCTCGACATACATTACAAATATACAAACGCAATTTATCAATGGGAAATTTTGTTAAAAATTAAAATATATTTGTCCACCAGAACAACTCTACAGTAAGTACTTGTATTTTTTTCTTCCAATCTTTGCATTGTTGAAATTATGATATTAATGTTAGTTCAGGGGCGTGAAGAATGTGTGAGACAAGTTAAGTGAATGAGAATGAGAGCAGTGTATCAGAATGAGAGAGGACACTCCAGCGTCGCCGCAAGGTGTCGACAAAACACGGGAAGCAGCAGTTACCGGTTATAAGCCAAAGCTCAATTGACGTAGAGCTAGGCGCCAGGGGCTGCTTCCGACGGTGGGAGAGACTACCAATGTCTCACTGGACAGCTACCGCCCGCCTCAAACTGAGCAGCCCCCAGTCAAATAGGTGCTATCCCGTCATGGCCTGCCTTCTCCACTGGGTGCGTGGAGATTAGAGTACCACTCAACAAGTGGGCCACTAAGCCCTGCACCAAGAAATACAAAAAAGAAAAAGAAGACCCCAGCTCTTCGAATCGCTAGCTGGAACGTGAGGACTATGTGTCCCGGCATCACTGATGATCTGCAGTCCATAAACGACACACGGAAGACAGGAATAATCGATAGAGAACTTAAAAGGCTAAAGATTGACATAGCATGCCTTCAGGAGACCAGGCTCCCAGACAACGGTTCACTCAAAGAGGCCAATTACACCTTCTTCTGGCAAGGCAGACCGAAAGACGAACCTAGACAGCATGGTGTGGGTTTCGCTGTTAAAAACACTCTTCTACCATCCATTGAACCACCGTCATCAGGCACGGAGAGGATCCTCACTCTAAGACTCAGAACAACTGCGGGCCCAGCAAACATTCTTAGTGTGTATGCCCCAACACTCTATTCAACTCCGGAAGAGAAGGACCAGTTCTATGGAGCGTTAGACCAGGCAATAGCCGGCATCCACAAAGACGAGGCAATCTATCTCCTAGGAGATTTCAATGCTAGAGTGGGGAGCGACCACGAAGCCTGGCCCACCTGCCTTGGACTATTTGGAAGAGGAAAGTTAAATGAAAATGGACAAAGGCTTCTGGAATTGTGCTGCTCACGAGGCTTGTGTGTGACCAACACTTTCTTCAAGTGCAAGGATATACATCAAGTATCTTGGAGACACCCTCGATCCCACCAATGGCACCAGCTGGACCTCATTATCACCAGGCGTGCACAACTAGCTAGCGTCCTACTCACTCGCAGCTATCACAGTGCCGACTGTGACACGGATCATTCCCTTGTCGCCAGCAAAGTACGAATAATGAGGAAAAACTCGTACCACACAAAGAAAAAGGGAAGTCCACGCATCAATACCTCCTGCATGAAAGACCCTGCGATAGCGCAGCTGTTCAAAGACAAGGTGAAGGAAAGTCTCTCAAAGATGTCCCCATGCGTCACCATTGACTCCAAATGGACGCAACTGAGAGACACAATCTATACATCCGCAATACAAGCCTTTGGCAAAAAATCTCACAAAAACACGGACTGGTTTGATGAACATTGGGACGAGATGAAACCCGTCACTGAAGCAAAAAGGAAAGCTCTTATGGCTTACAAGGAAAAGCCTACACCTGACAATTTGCATGCTTTAAAAACAGCTAAGTCACTTGCCCAAAAGGTTGCACGTAAATGTGTCAATACCTACTGGCTTAAGCTCTGTTCCAGTATACAATCAGCTGCAGACATGGGCAATGCAAAAGTCATGTACGAAAACATCAAAAAGGCAACGGGCCCCTTGACGTCAAAAGCTGCTCCCCTAAAGTCCAAAAATGGAGAAATTATTCAAGACCAGGCAGCACAGCTAAAACGGTGGGTTGAGCATTATCTGGAATTGTATTCAACAGTTACCACAGTCTCCAGCACCGCTCTAGATGACATCCCAGATATGCCACTCATGGAAGAACTTGATGTCGTGCCCACACAGGAAGAGCTGAGCAAAGCAATTGACAGTCTAGCTTGTGGAAAAGCGCCTGGGAATGATGGAATACCACCAGAGGTTCTAAAGAGTGGCAAGACAGCTTTACTCCAACCATTGCACGAGATTCTGTCCCTCTGCTGGGAACTGGGCTACATCCCCCAAGACCTAAAGGATGCAAATATAGTGACACTATATAAAAACAAAGGTGATAGGAGTGATTGCAATAATTATCGCGGCATTTCACTCCTTAGTATTGTAGGAAAGACCTTTGTCCGCGTTATACTAAAACGTTTACAAAGCCTAGCATCCCGCGTCTATCCAGAATCTCAGTGTGGTTTCCGGTCCGGTCGGTCTACCATAGACATGGTGTTCTCCATACGACAGCTCCAGGAAAAATGCAGAGAGCAGCAGATGCCACTATACATTGCATTTGTGGACCTTACAAAAGCCTTCGACTTAGTCAGTCGCAACGGGCTATTCCAAATACTGGCAAAAATTGGATGTCCCCCTCACCTACTTGCCATCATCAGACAGTTCCATGAAAATATGCTTGGCACAGTACAGTTCGATGGAGCTAAGTCAGAGGCCTTCCCTGTCAGCAGCGGAGTTAAACAAGGTTGTGTACTCGCACCAACACTCTTCGCAATATTCTTCTCTGTACTTCTTCGATACGCATTCAAGGATAGCAGTGAGGGAATCTGGTTACATACCAGAGCTGATGGAGGACTTTTCAACACTGCCCGCCTCCGAGCCAAGACCAAAACGACGGATGTCCTAATTCGAGAGCTACTATTTGCGGATGATGCGGCACTAACAGCACATACAGAATCTGGTTTGCAACAACTCGTGTCAAGCTTCTCCAATGCCTGCAAAGAATTTGGTCTGCAAATCAGCTTGAAAAAGACAAACATCATGGCCCAAGACACTCGACCTCCTCCTACCATAAATATCGATAATGAAAACTTGGAGGTTGTGGACAGCTTCACCTACTTGGGATCCAAGGTCTCCAATACACTGTCCATTGAAGAAGAAATAAACAGCAGAATTGGCAAGGCAGCCGCAACAATGGCTAAACTAAATAAGCGGGTCTGGCAAAACACCAAGCTAACGGAGAAAACCAAACTGTGCGTCTATCGAGCCTGTGTCATCAGTACACTACTATATGGGAGCGAGACATGGACCACTTATACATCACAAGAGCGTAAGCTTAACAGCTTCCATTTGAGATGCTTGCGCCGCATCCTTGGTATTAAATGGCAAGAAAAAGTACCTAATAGTGAGGTACTAACGCGTGCCAATACCCAAAGCATGTTCTCAATTCTTAGTGAAAGACGCCTGAGGTGGCTAGGACATGTCAAAAGAATGAGCCCCGGCCGCATCCCGAAGGACCTCCTATATGGTGAACTTGCTTCAGGAAAGAGGAAAACAGGTCGCCCACGCTTGCGATTTAAAGATGTCTGTCAAAGGGACATGAAAGCAGCCAAAATACATACAAGTGACTGGGAGTGTAAGGCAGAAGACCGATCTACGTGGCGCACAGTTGTCAAAGAGGGCGTGATAGTAGCCGAGGAGCGAAGAATGGAGGAGGCTGCAGACAGAAGAGCTAGGAGAAAGGCCAAAACATTTGGAAGCACAGAACTCGTGTGTAAAAACTGTGGCAAAGACTGTCACTCAAGGATAGGACTGCACAGTCACTCGAGGAAATGCAACCCAACCCAACGGTGATGCACCATCGTCTCGCGAGACGGAAGGATGCCGGATATATCAGAATGAGAGCAGTGTATGAGAATGTGAGCAGTGTGTGAGAATGAGAGCAGTGTATGAGAATGAGAGCAGTGAATGAGAATGAGAGCAGTGTATGAGAATGTGAGCAGTGTATGAGAATGTGAGCAGTGTATGAGAATGTGAGCAGTGTGTGAGAATGAGAGCAGTGTATGAGAATGTGAGCAGTGTGTGAGAATGAGAGCAGTGAATGAGAATGTGAGCAGTGAATGAGAATGAGAGCAGTGTATGAGAATGTGAGTAGTGTATGAGAATGTGAGCAGTGTGTGAGAATGAGAGCAGTGTATGAGAATGTGAGCAGTGTATGAGAATGAGAGCAGTGTATGAGAATGAGAGCAGTGTATGAGAATGTGAGCAGTGTATGAATATGAGAGAGCAGTGAATGAGAATGAGAGCAGTGTATAAGAATGAGAGCAGTGTATGAGAATGTGAGCAGTGTATCAGAATGAGAGCAGTGTATGAGAATGAGAGCAGTGTATGAGAATGAGAGCAGTGTATGAGAATGTGAGCAGTGTATGAGAATGGGAGCAGTGTATGAGAATGAGAGCAGTGTATGAGAATGAGAGCAGTGTATGAGAATGTGAGCAGTGTATGAGAATGTGAGCAGTGTATCAGAATGAGAGCAGTGTATGAGAATGTGAGCAGTGTATCAGAATGAGAGCAGTGTATGAATATGAGAGAGCAGTGAATGAGAATGAGAGCAGTGTATGAGAATGAGAGCAGTGTATGAGAATGTGAGCAGTGTATGAGAATGTGAGCAGTGTATCAGAATGAGAGCAGTGTATCAGAATGAGAGCAGTGTATGATAATGTGAGCATTGTATGAGAATGTGAGCATTGTATGAGAATGTGAGCATTGTATCAGAATGTGAGCATTGTATGAGAATGTGAGCATTGTATGAGAATGTGAGCATTGTATCAGAATGTGAGCATTGTATGATAATGTGAGCATTGTATGAGAATGTGAGCATTGTATGAGAATGTGAGCAGTAGGTATGCCAAATATTGATGTGTTACAAGGATAAAGATGGTTACTTGAATTCATGTCTTCTCATGCTATGTTAATTTGTTGAGATAGTTACACTGGTGGGTTTAACACGGGTGTTTAATTGGTGAGATAGTTACACTGGTGGGTTTAACACGGGTGTTTAATTGGTGAGATAGTTACACTGGTGGGTGTGACACGGGTGTTTAATTAGTTTCTGAGCTGGAATGTTTTATGAATTTCACAAAATACTTCTAACAAACAATTTGTCAAACTAAAAACAGTTTTACTCACGTTGTCAGTTTGCAACGGTTTTTGTATGTCTATAAATATTTGTTTAATTTATATTTATATTTGTCTTTTGAGAGGGAAGAACTAATTACAAATAATTAAATCTCAAAACCAAAAATAAAAAACCTGCTAGAACCATATTTTGTAGACGTCGAGGTCAAATCAGAAAGCTGAGGGGAAGTCCAGAAGTATGTCAGTGTGTTCTGTGAAGTGATTGACATCTACGTGGGTCAGTACACGAGTACGATCAATAGATCACGATTCCCGTAACAGACACTGACTCTGTCGGGAAACGTCTTAGTCTTAAACTGACCTACTGACCTGGATTATGGGAGGAAAGACTCGATCTTAGTGATGTAAAGTCTGGTGTAAAGTCTGGTGTAAAGTATGGTGTAAAGTAGCGGGGAAAGCAGACTTCTCTGGACAATATCAGAACCTTGTTTGAACGCTGTGGGTAAGGGGCGAAGTGCTCACACAACGCACTCAACAGAAGGAAGATTTCTTCATTCATCTCATGGCTTCACATGGACCAGACACAACTCCCCAACTGCCGTTTTAGGTTGTTGTTTTTTTTGTCTATCCAGACAGGCAAGACAGCACAAGAACCGCGGAGGAATATCTGCCTCTACGGCGGTGTCCTTTTGTTGAGGCTCACCGCAGGAATTGTTAGTTTACTATTCAAATGAAATGTCCCGTTTATAGCGTTTATAGTAGTACATATTTAAACGTTAAGGTGGCACTTTAGTTTAGTATATTTTTGTTTATGAATTTTATTACCTTTTTTTCTACAGGGATGGGCACTGTATGCAGAATTTCTCGGGATCGAAAAAAATTTGTATGAAAAGGACTATGAATTGTAAGAACAGAATCATTAGATCTATTTAAAAAAAAATTATTTTATAAACAAACCTTACGTGAATTATTCTAATATCATTTTAATATATATAGGCTATATGTGTGTGTAGGAAAGTTATAGTTACAGAATTCTATTAATTTTGTCTTATCAAATATCGCTATGGTTTTTACTTGCTACATTGTTGATTTCTGGATAGACCTAAGTGTACATTTATTCGGGTAAAGATCTGCATAATATCGTTCGTCGTTCTTCTGTCTCGTCTTAAGTGTACATTTATTTGGGTAAAGATCTGCACAATATCGTTCTTCGTTCTTTTGTCTCGTCTCTACCAACAGGATGGGTTACTACGAGTCTGAGATATTCAGGGCAGCTCGCCTCGTTGTTGATACTGGTCTCCACTATTTTAAGTAAGTTGATAGACTTTACAAAACATTTTCTTAAGATATTACAACACAAACAGCACAGTAGAAGATATCTGAAAATCCATAAACGTATCTAAAATCAGTAATGGGTGATTGTGTTCCAATGAAAGAAAACATCAAATAAAAGCAAGAATGGATGAGTATGTACCAATAAACAAACATCAAATAAAAGCAATAAATGCTGGTTTGAATAAAGAGACTTTTCCGAGTCTCCCAAAATCAGGTTAGGAAAGACGTGTTTACCCCACTTTTGAACAAGGAGTTAAAACAGAAGCTGATAACTTATAGACCTGTTTCACTAGCTAGTATTACTTGTGAAATTAATAGACCACACATAATGTATATTAGTGGTAAACATAATCACCCAGACAAACACCAGTTCATTTTTCATAATCAACATTGCATAATGAAAACAGATTGTGTGAAACCTAATTCATTGGTCTACTGAAAATCCTACATGTGGAAGAAAATCAGCAGTCCCGAGCCTGCGCTCTTCATGGGGCTTCCCGGAAAACCCCTTCTGCCCTCTGGCCCCCTAAGGGACGTAAAGACTGAGAAGCCCCCCCCCCCGGAGCGGTCGCTGCTACAAGCGGCCGCCTGGGCGTCCAGGGCACTGGGCCGAAAACGCCTCACACTAAAGTTTGCTTCCCGAGGGAGGTGTGGAATTTCCCTACTGTGACTAGCTATCAACATAGTATCACTTTGGCGCCACCACGGCAAAGCTTACGAGTCTTTATAGTTTAGATCGCCGCAAAGCGTGGGGATCATCACTGACCTAACTAGGGTTTAACCCCCACCGAAAGGTTTCATCAGAGCTGGCGACCAAAAGCGTTTCCTAGCGGTACCTTTTGCAATTCCGTACTGGCGCTCCTGGCCCTAAACCGGCACCGCTCAACAGCGTTGCTAGTTAATTGAGGGGGACGAAACGGTCGCTTCGGAGTAACCCGACCCTCAACGGGTACTTTGGTTTTCATCATCGACATTGCATCTAAATGCTTTGCCTAAGATCCGTACAGCGACTGTAATCATATATGACTAGCACCTAACACCTAACAACGGACTTCGGCTATCCAAGCCTGGGGTTTGTCAGTTTCAGGTCGCATTGTACTCCACGACCCTACTCGTCTGTCGAACCACGTAGAGGTCACCCCATCTCGACAGATTGGTCTACTAGATGACTTGTCCAAAAGATTTGATAATAATTATCAATAAGATAATTCATTACTAGAATGCTTAAACTCATTTGGTAAAGTTCACCACTCTAGTTTACTAAAAAAACGTACATTTTTGTCCTCTCTAGTGCCTTACATCAATTGGTTCAAGATCTGCTAATAGGCAGAGAATAATATTTAATAACAAACGGATGTAAATCATCGCCAATAACAATAAAATCCGGAGTTCCAAAGTGAACTTTACAAGGCCCATCGTCCCTACTCTTCTTAGTATACATAAATGGTTAACCGAACAGCATCTCATCAGTAACAAAACTTCGGTTGTTTGCAGATCATTGTATAACCTGAATAACAATCGAGTCAGAAAAAGTTGAGGAAATCTTACAAAGAGACCAAGATGAATTACACAAATGGGAGACTCATTGGAGTTTCTCTTTTCACATAGAAAAGTTTTAGCTGTTACAAGTATCAAAGAAAAAGAAGAAAAAAAAAAAGATACACGCTATTCTATTTATGAAAAAAGCTAATCTAACGACTGATGCAAAGTACTAAGTATTAACAATTACTGAAAATCGTAATGGAATAGACATATTAATTAACTAATTTTTAAAATCCCTTTTTTTAAAAATTATGTAATTAGAATATAAAGCTATTACTATCTCTTAACTTGGTTAGATTTAGAATATGCACCTTCTGTATGGGATCGATCTATAAAAAAGCAGACAAATTAGAACACATTTTAAAATAAATAAATACATATTATTTTAAAAACCTGAAGGATTCTAAGTAGGGATTTTAAAAAATAATCAATTTTCTTGTTCCCATACAAAAACAACTCCTCCGACTTCACGCCGGGAATTCGGGTGTGAAATTATTTGTCAGAGAAAAAAAACACAGGAAAAATAACTCTCTTTCAACATTAAACTTTTATTAAAAATGTTAGAAAGCTTGTTTGAAATGTTATCCTGACCCCTATGATATCGAAAATTTAACACATTATGTAATTAAAGTAACAATGTAAGTTAATTAGGATAATATTATTACTTGAATGTCTATAACAAAATGGATTTTCTCGATTTCTCTCAGCTGGACCAAAGACCAAGCAGTGGAATATTTCATGAACTACACGGCTGAGTCCAGAGAAGGTGAGTCTGAACTCTGTGGGTGGCAGGTCACTAGTCTGAACTCTGAACTCTGTGGGTGGCAGGTCACTAGTCTGAACTCTGAACTATGTGGGTGGCAGGTCACTAGTCTGAACTCTGAACTCTGTGGGTGGCAGGTCACTAGTCTGAACTCTGAACTCTGTGGGTGGTAGGCCACAAGTCTGAACTCTGAACTCTGTGGGTGGTAGGCTTTAGTCTGAACTCTGAACTCTGTGAGTGGTAGGTCACTAGTCTGAACTCTGTGGGTGGCAGGCTTTAGTCTCAACTCTGAACTCTGTGGGTGGCAGGCACTAGTCTGAACTCTGAACTCTGTGGATGGCAGGCCACAAGTCCTAAGTTTGCACGCTCTCTGAAAAATTAACGATAAATCACCTGACATTGTAGCCGAATCTCAAATTTAGTCGTGTTTTATTTTTGTAATTCTATCATTTAGAGTAAAATACAAGTAAGAATCCTTCAACAAGGGTCACCGACATTTTTTTACATGGTCAGATGACAAAATGACAAGCGTGGCATGAGATGACAAAATGACAAGCGCGGGATGAGATGACAAAATGACAAGCGCCGGCTGAGATGACAAAATGACAAGCGCGGGAGGCAATGCCAAACTAGACAAGACCCACTTTAAGTTCAGCCTTCTGAATTAATCGAGAGTCAATGAAGGTCAATAAACAAAGTACATATTTATTTGGTAAAAAATTATCAAAGAAGGTGAACTGAAGTTAAAAAACAAAACAATTATAACAAACTTTAGTCGCACGTGAACGCACAAAATAAATTTAAATAAAATAAATAATATAATAGTCCAAGTCACTGGAACTAGAACGCTGAGGAGCGATGTACGACAGTCTACAGCAGTTAGTTGAAAAATCGTGTGGTGATTAGCGCTGTAAAAATATTTAATATGATGACGTCATTGTTTGGTGTGCATCGGTGCGCAAAATACAACCCCTATTATTAAATACTTTGCGTGCATTTCAGAAAGTTTAATATTTCGTATTTATCAAAAAAGGACAAGTTAGTTGGGCTTTTGAAAAAGGTTGGCGCCGTAGGCGCCCTAAAAAAAGGGGGCGTCGTAGGCGCCACGGCGCCCTGGCACAATCTAGTATCTGATAATCGTAAATTTGAGACAAAATCAGCCGAGATTTACCCACTCGTGTGATGATCTTGTTTTCTAGATTCAAATTTGAGGAAAAGGTCTCGTGTGCGTATGCTCTAATTATGAAATAAATAAATGCATATTTAAAAAAATCCATTGTTCAAGTATCGTTGGCGGGCTGGACGAAGCGGTGTCATGGACTGGACGAAGCGTGTCATGGACCGGACGAAGCGGTGTCATGGACTGGACGAAGCGGTGTCATGGACTGGACGAAGCGGTGTCATGGACCGGATCCTGTCAGCTTGCCGTAGTTGTTGACCCCTGAATTAAAATATTGACATAACAACGCAGAGATTCGACATTAACGTTAATTTTTTTTTAAAAAACGTCAATTAATAGAAAGTACTTTCTTCAGATATGTTTATTAATAGAACATTCTCTAATGATAAGTCTTTTAATAGAGCGTACTCTCTACTTACATGTCTATAAAAAGAAAATACTCTCTAATGACGTCTATAAATAAAACGTACTCTCTACTTACATGTCTATAAAAAGAAAATACTCTCTAATGATGTCTATAAATAAAACGTACTCTCTAATGATATGTCCATAAATAGAAGTTCTCTCTAATAATATGTCTATAACTAGAACGTCCTCTCTAATGATATGTCTATAAATAGAACGTCCTCTCTAACGATATGTCTATAAATAGAACGTACTCTCTAACGATATGCAGGTATCCTGGTAGAAGTGGACCGTTACATCACGTGGCCAGGCCAGGCTGTGACCTACAAGATCGGGGAGCTCAAGTTCAGGGCCCTACGAGAATACGCCCAGAAGGAATTAGGTAAAGTCCAAAAGATAAGTCCACGGGCACACACACCAGATGACATCCATATCCAGGAATCTGGTCATTGGTCATTAAATAATAATATAGCTCTCGATTAAACCAACTACAGATTTAGTTGGACACAATTGTTATTTGAGGTAGACGACGGTTGGGTAGAGTTCCCCATGGCGTAGAAAAGAATTGGGTAAGGATGTCTGTCTTTTGTGGAATCCGTTTTCTGTATCCACTGTGGATACGTCCTAGTCGCAACCATAATTCAGAACCAAAATTATGAGATATAAACATAATCCGTTTTCTGTATCCACAGTGCATAAAACGTCAGAAAATAAATTGCAAGAAATTGAATATTTAAGTGGAACTTAAATGTTAAGTATCATGTTTGGACGTGACGTCACAATTCTAAAACTCCCCCCTTCCCCCTAAGTGCGTGACGTCATCTATGAACGACCCCTTACACTTCGCTTCAGTTTATCTAAACAATATACCTCCCCTTCTCTCTAACATATTTAATAAGCCATTTATTCTCCTTATGAAGGTGATCTGTTTGACGTACGTGAATTTCACATGGCAGTACTGAAGAATGGAGCGGTCCCCCTCCATACTCTGGAGGCTCAGGTGGTGGAGTGGGTAGAGCACCAGCACAAAGTCCACGAACTGGGCGGGTCCGACGACTGTGAATGCACCACACCGGATCCTGTGGTCAGATCCAGATGCCAGCGAGCGCTCTTGAGAGAAAACGGTTTGAGTCTTGTAGCGGGGCCCCATTTAACTTACCTGATCGTTTTGTTGTGTATAGTTGAACTTATTCATTAGCTTGATTTTGTTGTGGTCTCTCTTTGTTTGATTCTTGTTGAATTCATTTGTAATCTTGTGATACTTTTTAAATTACACAAATTCTAAGCGGTGGGGCTGTCAGTTTACAAAAATGTTTATACTTGAAAAAGTATTAATTTTCTAATTTTCTAAGAAAAAGAGTAGACTTGCTTGGTTCAAATCGTTTCCGCTTTCATATTTTTTTATTTTCATTTTTAAATATATTTTTTAATATTTTGTTTGTCAGTCGTGGAAATAGGTGATGTTAACAATAATAGGATGCTTTTATCACGAAATGAAAACAAAAAGAGTTATCTAGAGATTAAGAGAAATTTTATGTTGGCTCTACTCAACTAATTAAAGTTAAGTTTATCAGAATGGTTTGAAAAAAAAAAAAACGTGATTATAAAACAATCAATTATTCATGGAGCCACAGGCAAGATACCGTTACAGTAATTTCATGTCAATCAATTTGGCAGTGTTCTAGAGTTTGCTGTCAATCAATTTGGCAGTGTTCTAGAGTTTGCTGTCAATCAATTTGGCAGTGTTCTAGAGTTTGCTGTCCATCAATTTGGCAGTGTTCTAGAGTTTGCTGTCAATCAATTTGGCAGTGTTCTAGAGTTTGCTGTATTTTTATGTGCGCCAACGGAAACAATTTTCTAGCTAATGTAATGTGAAATGCTTTAAATGTTCATCATTTTTAAAAGTGGTAAAAACATATGAAGGTTTGTGTATTAATTCTTAAAGACAATTTGAATTATTATGTTTTTCATGCTGCAATAGATGATGTCTATTTTTATGTGTAAATATTTAAATATTGAATTGTTAATGTTAGCCTTTGTTAACATTCTTCAAAACCTAAATTAAGTTTGTCAGTTTGTTTTAAATTTCATTAACTTTAATTGTTATTGTAACTTTAAATTAAAAAAAAATATCTATTTTTCATGAATTTGAATAAAAATTATATTTTAAACGTTATAAATGTATGGTACAAACATTTTTTTCAAAGACACTATTTACTATTCCATTGATCAACATTGTATATAGAAAGTTATTTTATGACGATCACAGGGAAAAGCAAACAAATTGTTTGGTATTTTCTATAATATTGACAGCAAAAGTATATTAGTTAATTTTTGGGATTAATATACAAAATTTTTCAGGAGCAACATAAATTGCAAAGCGTTTGTATTTAAAGAACGATGTAAAAAGCGATATTCAAAGTCAAATACGAGGAAAATTTTGATATTTGCTTCAAAGACAAGTCGTGACTTGAATGTTTTAAGTATCATCACCATCTAACAATTTTTACTCTAATTTTAGTTAGTTGTTAATGTATCAGTTCAAAATGTTAAAACCTTAAAAATCTGAGGCATCTTTGTTGGCACAACCATTGCAGGGTGATAACCTATTGCTTAAGACCAAGGGAAATTAAATAAATCTCAGAATGAAGATACATATATAAGTTTCACTAGACTAGGGAATAAAAGACAATATCGCAATTGTTTCAGATAGGAAATTTCTTGATAAAAATTTCCTAATCAATAGTTAAATGAAAAAAATTCAACTTGTGTCTCATAGTATCTTTAAGTACTTTCTCAATGTAAAAAAATATATATTTAAGGGACCAAATCCAGGATGCTAAATACACGTATCAGATTTGTGTGCGTGAAAAAGTTGAAGTTGGGTATGCAGAAATGCACAGAGAGAACTTTGAATAAATGTTTGATTAATTTGGTAAATGTCTTATTGCAGTCTTGACAACTTTCTAATAATTTTAAGCAAAAATTTAGTCTGTGGGTATTTCAGTTTCCTGTCTGTGAAAATCTCTTGCGGGCAAATGTTTTATGGTTCATCAATTTTTATATGGATAAACAGGAATAAGACTATATATCTAAGGCATTTTCATAAATCGTGTTTGTTCGGGGTGGGGATGGGTTTTTGTAGCAAGGAAGAGAGTAAAAGGCGCTTTCGAGAATCTGAAAATCTTTTACAAGGCACGATAAATTTTTTCCCCTCTATTTAATGTGAAGAAAGTGGAGAGGTTTTATTTATCTTTCCCAATAATTTTGAAAGAAAACTTTTTGAGATACCAGGAATAACAAAATGAAACGTATATATTTTAATAATTTAAATCTTTATTTTATTGAATTATTTAAAATAATCGGAGTTCATTTAATACCGTACACATATGTGATTATCTAATTAACATTGATTGTAAACCATGAACAGGAAACAACGTTTGCAAGTTTAACAAAAGCCTATGTCCTAGCGTATATTTCTATGTATTATAATCTTCAATGTTTAAATACTAGCGTATATAAGCAGCGATATTTTATTGTACTAAAGTATAGCCTGTAATCAGCAATATGTTTACGTATGAGCGTATAAACAAAAATACGTGTATGCACTATCACATATAAACAGCGATACGTTTATGTACTGGCGTATATAAACAGTAATGTACTGGCTGCACCTGTCCCGCCCACCAGGTCCTGAGGACGCAAGTCCTTGACATAATTAGCAGCAGCGTTGGCGTGGGCAGCGTCCAGTGGTGCCATGGCCGCATAGCAAAAAGCTTGCCAGCCCTAGGGAGAAAAACCAAGACAAGACAAAAATGAACTCGCCTGCTCAGGGAATTACCATATTCGGAATGAAATGAAAACAGGAAGTCCAATGGAGCTGACTTAAAAATATAAATCTTGAGCAAATCTCAGATAGTTAACAAAAGGAAGAAAATAATTAACACGCCCACTTGTTGTGACGTAGGTGTTGGTGAATTTAATTACATTTTTATTGTTATTTTATAAGCAACAAAAACTGATAAACTGGTGCACACGCAGTGTTAGCTGTCAAGAATTTGGAAAATAATAAATTAAAAGCTAAGGAAATAAAGAATGGAAAGTTCCTTTTAAAAAACAAATATCAATTTAAATCCAAAGAACTTTATGCTAAAGTCAGACTGATGTAGTAAGTGTATAATTTTAAAACATTATTTTATTTCAACTTCAGGTTAACATTTAAAAGATACGTTGTATATTGTATTAATTAAACTTGTTTGAAAAAACCATTTCCTCATCAATAAATTTCGATTGAAGTGGTTCCAAGTTTGAATAATAATACTTAACACATTAGCTGATGTGAGGTTTCGTGGTTTGTTTCGAACATACATAAAATAAAATAAAAACTAAGACAAACTAAAATATTTAACAACTAGATTGTGCCGTGGCGCCTGAGGCGCCCACTTTTTTTTGAGGGCGCCTACGGCGCCAACCTTTTTCAAAAGCCCAACTAACTTGTCCTTTTTGATAAATACGAAATATTAAACTTTCTGAAATGTACGCAAAGTTTAAATAATATAAAAGCCCAGGTCACTGGATGTGGAACGCTGAGGAACGATGTACGACAGTCTACAGCAGTTAGTTGAAAAATCGTGTGGTGATTTGCGCTGTAAAAATATTTAATATGATGACGTCATTGTTTGGTGTGCATCGGTGCGCAAAATACAACCCCTATCTATATAATAATGCGCCTAAGCACATTTCCGTCCGTCAGTGTGTGTGTGTGTGAAGCCCCTATACCACGCAACTCTTGCTAACTTTTTTTTAAAAATGAAAGTATAGACGTAAAATCATAATGATTTTGGGTTTGAGATTAACAGAGGGTGTGGTTTTGCGCGCCGTAAAAGAAAAACAATTAAGTGGCGTCATGAAGCTTTTATTATATTAATTTATTTCATGTTACTTTTTCTCTTGATTATAATCCGAGTGTGTGTATATGCATGTGTGCGAGTGTGTTTATGTGTATGTGTGTATGTGCGTCTGTGTGTGCGTGTGACTGTGTGTTTGTATTAGTTGTGAAATAACAATTTATTTCATAGATTGCTAAAAGTGAAATTAAATATTGAAAAGACGTTACCACGTAATCTTTTATGTATAGTTAAAATTATGCACTGGATTATGAAAAAAATCCGTTAATTTTATGAACACAAGTTTTTGCCGATGCGATCTGCATGGGTGCTTGAATAAAAGATAACGGGAAGTCATTGAATGTGACTTAAAAAACTGTTAATGAGAAGAACAATCTCCAATTATTTTTTCAGAGATGGTTTTTACTTTTTGTTTGATTTTAGAAGAAATGAGCCCTTGCGTATTAGTTAGATGAATTGTCGCATGAATTGTCACAATGGAAAATAAACTGTAAAAAGAACTTATAGTCGCTGTGGAAATTGCATTATTTATAGTTATAATATGTAATTGGGTACGATTGGTGCATATTTATTTGTAAATGAAATGGAACCTTTCTAAACATTTTAATTGTATTTTACAATAATAAAATCATACGAAAATGGTTCGAACGAATTTCCCTTAGTCATTGTTAAATAGCTATAGAAATAAATGTGAAGAAATTATTTAATTGTAGACGAAATATCAATTTTACATTTTAATATAAGCTTTTATACTTCTATGTATATAATCGGATGGAGGCAAATTTTATACTGGCTTATAACAAGTCAAAATTACAGAGAATAAAAATTTCTTAAAGAAAAATTTACACGGAACCGCTTTTGAAGCATTCAACGAGTGATTTATCATAAAAAACAATTGCAAATATTTGTTAGGAGGAAGATGTATTTCTCTTAGGTGCTTACTTAATACAAGTGAGTGTTTTGGATCGATTTCATTATAAACTGTCATTAAGGAAATTCGTATTGAAAGTAAACGCTCAGGGATTTTAAATTAAAAAAAGGTACGTGTATAAGCATTTAGATCTATACACTGTTGTAAGTTAAATAGCGGAATTGTAATTTTTATAAAGAGGGGCAACTTTGTGAGCTATTTGAAGGGTGCTTTTCATTTCTTGGGTCATGAGTTTATAATATTTCNCGAGCCCTGAGTGGCACTATTTCTTAGCCACTGATAATGTCCTTTTTGCAAAGATTAAGAAAACCAGCAGTGTAAAATTTTAAACCCAAACCTTGCGATTTAACGTATTTTTTAAAAACAAATAGACGATATTAAAAAATCCCCCCAACCCTACGCATCCCAATCATATAAGTATTAAACAGCTCAATAAAAATAAATATAATTTGTCCTAAATAAAGGTCATGCATAAACTGTCAAGGAATGGATGTTGTGGATTAATTGGTAGATGAATGAAAAAGCTTACATAAAAAAGACTTATTGCTAGAATAATGCAATATTATGGTACGTGTTATGGTTAAAACTGTAGAGTTTTCTATTGGTGCAAGTTTGTGTGTGTGTAGGGGGGAGGGGCTATGTGCGTATGTGTGTGTGATTTGGTTATTTCTATGTCTGCTTATGTTGGGCCTCTAACATGACAACCAGTATTTTTAAAATTATATATACAAACAAAAATAATAATGATTTTCTATGGTGTAGATAGAAAGGGGTTGAAACGTTCGGGGTCGAAACGTCCCTTGGCGGAATTGTCCGGGATCGAATCACCCCGGGGTCGAACATTCCGTGGTCGAACCGACCGGAGTCGAAACGACCGGGGACAAAACGTCCTGTGGTCAAACAGCCAGGGTCGAACCGTCCGGGGTCGAATCGTCCGGGGTCGAAGTGTCCAACCACTAAATAGAAAATACTATTTGCATAACTAAAGTAAAGTATCTGGCGGAAAAAAAATCCTATTCATTTGTCTAAGGGCATGCTTAGCCTAGAAATAGAAACAATGTTTTGGAGAGCTTTTCTAATGAAAAAAGTAATCTTAACACATGTATTTTACTCTTACACCTAACGAATGATGAAAAATCCATTTTAAAAAATTGGGTACATTTCTCGAACAATGCAGTTGCATGATATACGCTTTGGGTAAAAACTGTTCTTTAATTAAGGTGAAAATATATCAAGTGTAAAGAAATATCACGGATATTACGACTTATACATATGATCTAGCATAAGGAAGTGCGTGTTATGTCGAAAAACACACTGACAACAATTCATTTTGTGCCAAGCTGTTCTGAGTTTATTAGATGAATAGTTTACAAAGGGAAAAAAGATTGATATAAAGTGAATTGTTACGATTAGAAAAAATGTGCGGGAATATATAATGATTGACATAAAATTTATAAGAAGATCAATTTCTCACCATTTTCTTAAAAAGCAGCATTGTTCTTATGTTTTTATTCACGTTAAAGGAACATGTGCCTTTAAAACAAGTAAACCATATTTTCTACTCTCCCCAAGCCACAATATTCACAAGTATTATCTGGCTAAAAATATCCTATTCGTCTTGAACTAATTTCATGCTTAGACTATAAATTAAATGGGTGTTTAGCGAGCTATTTCTAAGAACCAAAGAAATCCTGTGGAAAGATATTGTTTTCATGTTTTGATTCACGTGAAAAGAAAGTGAACTTTGCCCGTTAGATTTTTGTAACTGTTAACGACATTTGTTTTTCTGGTAGAGAATATACCAAGCGTTATTAAAGGGGTTCGAGCATGGTGAAAGAAAGCCATCAATCGATCTGAATGGAAGGATGTGGTTGAGCAAGCCAGGGCCCTACATGGGCTGTAGAACCACGGATGATAATGATGTTGCTATATTAAAGCAGAAATACCAAAATTGATGGGTAATATTTAAACTAATAATATAATGTTTATTTTTCTCGACACACCTATCTTTGTTTTTATTAAGAAGGGTTTGATTTATCACAACCCTAATTTCCAGATCCGTTTATATTAATTTTTAAGGAGAATTTGAGACCCAAAACTAAATAAAGTTACTCTTATTGTGCCTACCCCGTAGCATAGCACGGGTATTTTGCTCGTCATTAAATACTTTGCGTACATTTCAGAAAGTTTAATATTTCGTATTTATCAAAAAAGGACAAGTTAGTTGGGCTTTTGAAAAAGGTTGGCGCGTAGGCGCCCTAAAAAAAGTGGGCGCCGATGGCGCCACGGCGCCCTGGCACAATCTAGTTTAATAAAGTCATGTTAACATGACTTTAGAATCATGAGTTTCACCCACTCAAAGCTGTTAACGTTAAGACATGTTAACATAACTTAGAATAATAAGTCTCAGTCACTCAAAGCTGTTAACGTTAAGTCATGTTAACATGACTTAGAATCATAAGTCTCCGCCACTCAAAACTGTTAACGTTAAATTAAGTTAAGATGACTTAGAATCATAAGTCTCCGCCACTCAAAACTGTTAACGTTAAATTAAGTTAAGATGACTTAGAATAATAAGTCTCCGTCACTCAAAGCTGTTAACGTTAAGGCATGTTAACATGACTCAGAACCGTGAGTTTCAGTTACTCAAAGCTGTTAACGTTAAGGCATGTTAACATGACTTAGAATGGTGGCTTTCAGTCACTTACAATGCCAAGGGCTCGGCTCAGGTCTGATGTCTTCTCAGCGATACTGTAGGAAGGGTTTGAACTCGGGTTGATGGCAGACTCACAGGTGTGCTGGATGCTGGCTGCCCATTCCTGTAACAGTTAAACAATATCATCTTGTCATCTTAACAAGTAATTCGACATTTCTGTATGGTTACAAACACTTTTTTTTTCCACTTGATTGTTCAAAAAATTAAATTAAAAAAAAAAGTGTTTTTTTAAACTTACGCAACCATCATTTATTTAATCGCATGTCTTGTGCAGCAATAGGCGGGACGGGATTACATGGAATGGTGGAAGGCTGCTGTTAGGGCTGTTGTCAGGGCTGTTGTCAGGGCTGTTGTTAGGGCTGTTGTCAGGGCTCTTGTCAGGGCAGTTGTTAGGGCTGTTGTCAGGGCTGTTGTCAGGGCTGTTGTTAGGGCTGTTGTTAGGGCTGTTGTCAGGGCTGTTGTTAGGGCTGTTGTCAGGGCTGTTGTCAGGGCTGTTGTTAGGGCTGTTGTTAGGGCTGTTGTTAGGGCTGTTGTTAGGGCTGTTGTCAGGGCTGTTGTCAGGGCTCTTGTCAGGGCTGTTGTTAAGGCTGTTGTTAGGGCTTTTGTCAGGGTTGTTGTTATGGCTGTTGTCAGGGCTGTTGACAGGGCTGTTGTCAGGGGCTGTTGTCAGGGCTCTTGTCAGGGCTGTTGTTAGGGCTGTTGTCAGGGCTGTTGTTAGGGCTGTTGTTAGGG
>MUZC01004150.1:479540-492127 GCA_002072015.1 Radix auricularia | reverse complement strand
GAGGTGGTGAGACAAACCTTTCTTATGCCCCGGCGAGGAGGTGGTGAGACAAACCTTTCTTATGCCCCGGCGAGGAGGTGGTGAGACAAACCTTTCTTATTCCCTGGCGAGGAGGTGGTGAGACAAACCTTTCTTATGCCCCGGCGAGGAGGTGGTGAGACAAACCTTTCTTATGCCCCGGCGAGGAGGTGGTGAGACAAACCTTTCTTATGCCCCGGCGAGGAGGTGGTGAGACAAACCTTTCTTATGCCCCGGCGAGGAGGTGGTGAGACAAACCTTTCTTATGCCCCGGCGAGGAGGTGGTGAGACAAACCTTTCTTATGCCCCGGCGAGGAGGTGGTGAGACAAACCTTTCTTATGCCCCGGCGAGGAGGTGGTGAGACAAACCTTTCTTATGCCCCGGCGAGGAGGTGGTGAGACAAACCTGTCTTATACACCGAGCCAGGAGGTGGTGAGGTAAACGTGTCTTAACCCCGGGCGAGGAGGTGGTGAGGTAAACCTGTTTTATACCCCGGGTGATAATATCCACGGTATTCTATCCTAGAGATTATAAAGGGAAACAAAAGTGAACAGCTACTTCTTCATTTGAGAATTTATTTTTTTAAGGGGGGTGGGTCTTTTAAATCTGTTTTTTTCTTTGTTGTTGTAAATAATACAATTTTAGCATATTTTTAAATCGATCTTTTAAAATAATCCTCTCGTTCACATTTCAACGCCATGGTGCAAGTATAAATTTTTTTAAAAAAATAATTAATTTGCATACTAATTCATAACTAAATTATGTGTTTAACCATGCCATAAACATTATTCAGTTATTTATTAATACCAACACATGCTTTACTTTTGGTCTTCTCTTCTGGCATTCTTTATCATCTAGTAGTCTTTTTAAAAATAACTTAATTTGTTTCAATAATTCTTCTGTAAAGAAGGTGCGTCTGTAACAGATAAGACAAGATTTTAAAAAATTATAACACTTATTTTAAAGAGTTATTTAAAGTCTTCTGTGAGGAAGCTGAAATCTTTTCAGCGCATAGGTTCAACTATGCATTTTATAAGGTAATCTTTTCAATTAAAAAAAAATCCTCAACAAATAACAACCAATGGTATTGTGCTTTTAAATGATCTTTTAAAATCCAGAGTTCTCAAATCGTTGTTTATTCCAAGGAAAACCCTTTCATGTAACGTAAGACCCGAAGCACTTATTGCTCATCTCAATCATTGACCCCACATTGCACTGACGGTGCAAACAGGAGCCCGACTCACAACTCAGCAACGGGTCGTTAATACACACAACACAAAGCGTCGTAGTATAGCAGAACAGATAAACTATCGGAGATGCCACCGAACTGTTTGCCCTGTGACGTCTCATCATTGTGCGGCCCAGCAAGTAAACCACAGAGATGCTTATCTATGAGACCTCTAGCTGGCGATAAACAGCCGAGGCCGACCGTAAACACGTATAATCCTAATTTAACGAGCAGCTATATTTTTACAGGATTTTTTTAGGGAGGTCATGTGTTTAGGATAAATCAACGGATGCCCGTTTGTTCGTCCTTGAAGCAGAAGATGAAAAAATCTTCGTGACCAGTGAGTCGTCTATTGTAATGGGGAGTTGGAATAGAGCGTTTGAATGGCCGCAAATGTCGCACTAAAATTGAGCATTACCGCAACATTTGGTGTCCAGCTCAGGAGCTTGGCTGTGTATAAAAGTACGGAACTGGTCACGGATTTGACAACGAGTCCCGTAACACAGAAGGCACTTCGTTCTGATTTGGATTGAAAAAAGTAAAACTATTTCATTATTCATTAGGACTGTTTATGGTTATAATTTACTTCAATGATTTGAAAATAAAAGACATTTCGTTTTATTTTCGAATTTTTTAAATATATTTTTCTTTAATTTATATTTTAAAATATTATTATTAAGAACGATTTAAAAAAAAAAATAAAATAAAATAAAATTCCTTGCTTTGCTTTTAAATAATAAAATTGATTTGTTTCTATAACGTGACAAAACACGTTCAATAGATATTATATCTATTATTAATAAATTACTATAAATATTAATTTAAATTTATATCTAAATAAGTCGTTTTTTGTTCTTTTCACAGACTCATCGCTAAAATGATGAAACTATTCCTTGCATTGGGTAAGTTTTGCGGCATAGCTTGTGTAGACCTAATTTATAATTTCTAGAACTATAATCCGTTTGTCTTAATTATGTCTGCGTGTCTTACTTGCTATATAATTCTGTTTCTCTCTCTCCACATAAAAACATGAAACACTATCGCCCTGTCTCCCTATCTAAAAACTTCCACATATTTTCAGCTCTCGCAGTATCTAATAAATGGCTGCCTCATGATCCTTCTAAAGCATCCCTTTCTATAGTGCCTTCCTACAATCCTGCCAAATACATCATGCTTTTTTACATATTACGACTTCTATCCCGACTTTATATTGAGCCTATCTATAAAACTTTCCATATATAATTTTTAGCGCATTTTCGAGAAGTCGAATGCGCTATTGCACCCGTTTTGTCCGTCCGTCCGTCCGTCCGTCTAACATCACCCTTGATCTCAGCATCCATAAGTCCTAGACCCATGAGGTATATATGTTTTTTGTATGTCCTGACCTGGCATTTGTGCATCAACACTCAGTTACTCGATCCGTTAAAAAACCCCGTTAAAACTATTTAAAAAATATTGCGAATCGAGAGGTAAGACTAGCGCAGAGAACGGCCGCCATTGCCGGAAGTTGAATACATAGTTTTTCAAGCATTGAAGAGTGGTGCGAAAGTGTGCAAAAGAATTAGTTTTTTTTTAGTTGACGTCATTAGAATATGTGTAAAAGTTTAGAGAGTTTTACGTCATCATTTGTGGTGACTTGTAGTTAGATTAAAGAGAAAATAATATTTTTTTTAAATGTAAAGAAATGACTTTTGAATTTAAAAAAATGTCAGGTATATTCATTACACAAGAAAATTCATAAAAATGTGTCTAAAATCTAAACACAATTACTGATAACTACATAATGCTGATATCTAACATAAGTACTGATACATTATACGAAAATGCGCTAACACGTCCTGAATTCCAATAGGGACCAGGCTTAACATGATTTTTTTCGTAACCCGCACGTCTTGAATCCTCCATTTCTATCATGAATTTTTATTCCAGCTTTCTGTGCTCACTTTCTGTTGCATCTTTTTATCCCGACTTTCTAAATTATTATTTTCTATCCGTTATTTCTTGAATCCTCCCTTACTATCATGAATTTCTATCCCACCTTTCTATCCCCACTTTCTGTTCCACCTTTCTATCCTGACTTTCTTTCCGGTCTTTCTATGCCCTGACTTTAAATATCCTGGCATTTTATATCCTGGCTTTCTATATCCTGGCATTCTATATCCTGGCTTTATATAACCTGGCTTTTTATAACCTGGCTTTTTATATCCTGGCTTTCTATATCCTGGCTTTCTATATCCTAGCATTCTATATCCTAGCATTCTATATCTTAGCATTCTATATCCTAGCATTCTATATCCTGGGGTTCTATATCCTGGCTTTCTATATCCTAGCATTCTATATCCTGGCTTTCATATATCCTGGCTTTATATATCCTGGCTTTTTATATCCTGGCTTTCTATATCCTAGCATTCTATATCCTAGCATTCTATATCCTAGCATTCTATATCCTGACTTTCTTTTATCCTGGCTTTCTACATCCTGGCTTTCTACATCCTGGCTTTCTACATCCTGGCTTTCTACATCCTGGCTTTCTACACCCTGGCTTTCTTTATGCTTTAGTTCATTCTTGTCTTTCTGCCCCGGGTTTCTATTTTGCGTTCAGCTTGCCTAATTGCCTTTATAATTTGTGTCTTCCACTCAGTATAACTCTCAGACAGCCCTTATGCTTGACTTTATGCGCACCTTCCACCAGTCTAGCTGGCTATTCTATCAGAGTCTACCTGTTTTGTTTTTTCTTCCACTGTTCTATGGGCCAGACTGATCTCCTTTCGCACTGTTTTGATTGACTAAAGTCTATAATTTTTTAAGAACATAATTTTTTTTTTTGCGTGCATTAGAACAAAAAGATATTCCGACATAATAATATTTAGCCGTAAAATATTCTTTCTTTCTTCAACGAGTTACATTTCTTTCCGTACAACAAATAGACACGAGAATTACTTCTTGCAAAGACTTGTTGTTTCTCTTTTCATTAGTTGTTTGCATGAACGGGATAGTCGAGGGGAGATCACTGGGTGAAACTCCAGGAGTTAGGGCCGTTGAAACGCTGATCTCACCCACACTACAACTACAAGGAGTAGATGCCCTTGCTGAAGCCTTGGACCTGAACAGTCCCTTTTCTCTTGAGGTACATATTAGCAATTGTGCCACTTGATTCTGTCAGTATGCATCCTTCTCTTTATCTTGTTTATCCATAAACGTTTGTCCACCACGGTATAAGAGGATCAATTACGGAAGTGATATAAGGTGTAAAAACATTTTTAAAAAAAGAAAGCATTTAATTAGATCTAACATTATTTTCATTTGCCTTTTTTTCGGAAGTTCATTTAAACTAAAAATGACCGAAATAGTTTTGTGTTTTGTGATTTGCAGGGGTACAAGTTTAGATTCTTTTCATTCAGACGATAAGTTTTTCATCTGGGTTTTAAAACAAACCGCAAAGTTCAGATGACAATCGGGGAAATAAAAAAATAAATAAAATAACATCCACATTTTTAAAAAGACATATTTTTACGACAGCTAAATATATTTTAGAGGCGTAGCATACAAAAATAGATTGATAGAAAACTAGTTTCAAGCTGTCTTTCTGTTTTGGAGTTTTAGTGTAGTCGCAGCAAAAATCATTACTCCATAAAGTTATAGCAAAGAAAAAAAAATTATTTGAATGTTTAAATATCTTTTCCCAGAAGCCTTGCCTGAAATATGATTTTACATTGAATGTCTTAGGATGTTCTGTCCGAAGCCTTGCCCGGGGGTTTGACCAGGCACCGTCTGGCTCTGTTGTATAACGGCATACGAGTCCGCGTCTTCACCATACAAGCCACATCTGACGCCAACGGATACTTCACGGGCTCTGCCTCCGGCTATATTCCAACCATCCAGAACCTGGACACGTCTATCACCGTAAGATTTATTGGCAGCCTGCGTTTAAAAAAAATCATAATTTGAATTTTTATCTTTTAAATAGTCAAAAACAGTTAAGGAATTAGGTGCACTCAACAAAAGAAAAATGACGTGTTGTCCTATCTCTTAAAATATTTATTTATAATAATGCCATGGAAGCCACAAAAAATCATTGTCCATAGCAACCTGACTCATTGTCCCTAACAACACGACTCATTGTCCCTAACAACCCGAATCATTGTCCCTAACAACACGACTCATTGTCCCTAACAACCCGAATCATTGTCCCTAACAACCCGAATCATTGTCCCTAACAACACGACTCATCGTCCCTAACAACCCAACCCATTGTCCCCAACAACCCGACCCATTGTCCCTAACAAGCCGACTCATTGTCCCTAACAACCCGACTCTTAGATTAAATTCCGAAAAGTAACCATACCACTCTAATTTCAAAATTTCAAGCAAAAAGTCAAAACGTTTGTTTTAAAGCAAAAAAAAAAAAAAAAAGTTAAATATTATTTTTAGCTAAAGCTACAGTTCATTTTTTTCTTATTATTTATAAAAAATATCTATGTTTTTAATATTGAAAAGCATAAAATTAAAAATAAAATTGCTTGTAAAAACAATAAAATCCTGTAATATTCAACGAGACCTCCTTTACACCTGGGATATAAACGATACGAGAAACAAATATTCTCTTCTATTGACTGAATGAGGACTCTGAACAAAAAATAAATAAATATTTCATTAAATTTTCTGATGTGATGTACTTTGTTTATATTTTAAATTTACAGAGGATAGCGCCAGCACAACTGAACTGTCAGATGTTATTTTTTCCTGTAGCTTTCATTTGTCGTTTATCTTCCTATGGCATATTTTTGTCAACCAGTGTCTTTATGTGATTTGTAGATAGTACCAAATTATGGTTTAGAGTTCTTCCTCCAAAATGGAAACGCTTCCATTCGCTCATTTGATTATTTATTTAATGAAGTTCTCTTGAAATCATCTCATCGGAAGGTAAAAGAAAAAGACTTGAAACAGGCCACAGCCGACTTTGTCAACAGCAGAAATATTCGTGAAGACATCCGCAAAATCTCTCCCAAAGACATCAGCCGCTTTACGGCCACCAAGGGAATTCACGTGGACAAAAATACTGGTGTCCCCAAAGTCGCGTACTTCACCGAAGGAGTCATTGATTCTATCCGTGAGTGTGTACAGACTTCTGTAGTGGGGATGTCATTAAATTTTCATTTTTATAAAATACGGTGTTCAAAATAAAAATGTTAGCCACGACATGTGAGCGGAGAATCGTGTCGTTAACACTATGCCCCCATGGCTTTCCCCAACAATTGTTGGGCATCCATTTTAAGCTGCGTGAAGTCGGGGACCTTGCCAGCACCGAGGCTCGAACCCGTGACTCGCGGCAGTCTCAGTACGACCCCCGCGCCCCCTAAGAATATCTGAGAAGTATACTAAAAAATTTAATTACAGAAAAAAGTAAAATAAATTTAGAAGGCAAAAAGATGAGTGTTAAAGTCCATTAGTGGAGTTGAGAGTTGACAGTCGATATTGGATAGAGGAAAAAAAAGGAAGATTGACTCTGAAGCGAATTTTCATATAAAAATTGTTTTAAAAAATTGAAATGTTTTTATCAAGGGAATGGTTTTAATGAAGTTTTCACCAAATGTTTAACTTACAACTAATGAAGTTTTCACCAAATGTTTCACTTACAACTAATGAAGTTTTCACCAAATGTTTCACTTACAACTAATGAAGTTTTATTCCTTGCAGCATCATTCAACCGCTGGCCAAGAGTTCTGTTTGATGCTCAAACTTTGGCCGTGATTTTGGGCAGTGACAAAGTCAGATACGCTGTAAGTCACAACTCACACATTCATGGGTAGTTTAACTTTGGCCGTGATTTTTGGCAGTGACAAAGTCAGATACGCTGTAAGTCACAACTCACACATTTATGGGTACTTTATATTTGTCATTTGGTTTTCTTTTGATCCAGTGATGTCTAATCTTCGTGTGCGCAAAGGTTAGCCATTATCCATGTAGTGAACATTCGTGGAAGCCGGACTAAGATAACAAACTAACATGACGTACGTTGAGATTTAGTGCAGGCTTTTAACAGTATGACTTTTTAAAAATTTGGGTTTGTTTTCAAAAAATTTATATTGTGTGTGGAGAAGGTGGGGAGGCGACACACTATTGCGATATCGAAACTTGGATAACTAATAGCCTAGTTACCGACAAAAGATGTTTATTTCTACTGTGTAGCTTACAATAAATTACATCTTCTGAAACATAGAGTCGAAAGTATTTTGTTCAATACTGTGATGGAAAAAGGAGTTTTAAAAATATATTAAGTACACCGAAGCGCATTAATTTCATTTTTTGATTCAGCAAAAATAAAGAATATTACAACATTATTTTTGAAAACATACTTTATAGAATTTCGTATTAATATTCATAACAGCACATAACTTCATCGGCTTTTGTAATGAGTGCACATGTTGGTGAACAACTTTACTACAAGGACTTAGCTATTATTTGGCCTGTTGATTATTTTTTAAAGTAAAAATATCAGAGCATCACTTATTAAATTCGTACACAATCAAATCCTTTTAAAATTAAGATTAATACAATAGTGTTTAAAGCCTGTACCGCGGGCCAAATAGGACCCACACTTCCGGTTTATTTGTCTTTCGGGCTCATATAAAATAATAACTTGATTTGTCGATTTTTAATTTTTTTTTATATGCACTGCTATGATATCAGTCAAAAATTTGTTTTAAAATTATTACTAGTATCGTTAAAAATAAATTATTATCACTTTTTATTCTGGTTAACAATATATTGGTTTTTGTCAATTAACTTTTTAGAGCAATGATGATTTGCTTGATGATGGTCTAGAGGCCCTTAGTTCTGTTCTTGATAAGGAGACCGGCAAGAGCTGTCCAAGTATCCAGGGAGGTAACCAGAAGTATCCTTTCCCAGTCTACGGTCCTGGCAGAAATCAGGTAATCATGACTAGATATCACTTATTGTTTCCCATTAATAGACAAATGAAATCAAGAACGTTTGAAAAAAAAAATTAAAATAAAAACGTTAAAAACAAAGCTTTTACTAGATTTTATGGAAGCCATTTCAGAAAACAGAATAAATGACATTTTAAATGAAGTACGGTAAGTGATGACCTCTTATGTAGCGCGAGGCACGTTCGCAGATGCACATCTAATTTTAATAAGATATTCGAAACTGTCACTTTGACTAAATTCACGTGCATTTATTGTGGATGTTAAAGGGCCAGCAGAATTCGGGGAATTGTTTTTTTTTAACTCAGCAAAAAATCAGTTATTTTATGTCAAAAATTTTGTTCACTGTTGCTCCTCAGCCGTGACCGAGTGAAACTCAGCCGTGACCGAGTTAAACTCAGCCGTGACCGAGTTAAACTCAGTCGTGACCGAGTGAAACTCAGCCGTGACCGAGTGAAACTCAGCCGTGACCGAGTGAAACTCAGCCGTGACCGAGTGAAACAAACTCAGCCGTGACCGAGTGAAACTCAGCCGTGACCGAGTGAAACTCAGCCGTGACCGAGTGAAACTCAGCCGTGACCGAGTGAACCTCAGCCGTGACCGAGTGAAACTCAGCCATTGATTAAATTGTTACTTGACTCACGTTTTTCTTTTCATTTCTCCCACTAAAGGTTTGCTTGAATGCCAAGGTACAAGGCAAAAAATGCATTCTGTCAAACAAGAAGATAACGATAAAATCACTGGACAACGGCTTCGATATTTCAAAGGCAAAAGTACGTATGTGCTAGAAATAGACAGTGACTGTACATGTTTAGTTTTGTTTTATTTCATCAAGTAGCTCGAGATGGCCTAAATATGTGTGGCTTTTTATAATATTTTTTAAAATAAAAAACACCTTTAATCCTGGCAACAAAATACATTTCCATATAGGAGTGCAAGTTAAATCTTGACTAAATATTAATTGAAGCCTTATATCGAAAGGTAAATAAGTTTATCTCTAAACAGAAATCTGTATAAAGATAATACGTATAAAGATAATGCCTTAGTGGGGACTCCACGTATTTCACGTTTATATAAATATGTTTTAAAAACCATTGACCATGCAGCCCGTGTCCTTCAAATGTGAGGACGGCCTGAACGATGCCATCAACGGAGCCTTTTCCCCAGCAGCTGACGCTTTCTACTACGGCCAGAAGTTCTTTGACTTTCTACAAGTAAGTGGAAACGGCGAAGATAAATAAATGGTTCTGTATGTGTCTGAAATCAGACGCAAGTCATTGAAATCTTTTCCCTAATTCTTTGGCTTCTGTTTCTGTAGCATCATTTCCATCCCCTCCCTCCCCAAAAACTTTGAACAAGTCAGTAGCAAGTAACATTAACTCATACCTTCACGAAGAACCTGAACTCATGTACCAATGAACCAGATTTTGACTCTTTGTCTAAAAATAAAACTTCTTTTAAAAAATGACTAATAACTTGAGTTTTTAATACAGTTACCGTTTAAATAACACCCTAACCAACTATTACATAACATATGTAATACATTTCATACAATTATTCTGTAATTTATTCGTATTGTGGAGTGGGTTTGTGTGGGTTTGTTGTTGTTGTTGTTTCCCCCGTGAACTCGATAGACTGTGTTTTTTTAAGGTAACCTTTAATCATTTTCCGTTTCTATTCCCTTAGGATTATGGTAACCTTAATGCCAATGACATTGACCCTATCGATATCTTCGTTCACTTCGGCAACAACGTCGACAACTCGTTCTTCGATGGAGCAAACATCTACATCGGCGACGGCTCTGACCTTCTCTTCCCACTCGTTAACCTTGAGATCGTCGCTCACGAGGTGAGTTTAGCGAGGAGAGAACTGAGGTGTCAACAACGAGTCAACATATTGAGCCCGGTGGAAGATTGTTAGCAAGGCGTTAATTAAATTAAAATATGTGCAAAATTGACAATAAGCCACATTAGGAAAGTCAGATTTTAACATCACAAATAATGAATAAGTTATTTACAGCTGATCGCCACTGCGACACTACGACACTTCGAAACTACGATACGTTGACTTCAAGACGTGTTACTAAGATTTCAAAGACTTTGTCCAATTTTCCATTTCATCTGACCAATTTCAATCAAAGTTCCAATGTTATCTGACCAACTGTGTCCAACGTTCCCATGTTTTTGACCGACTTTGTCCGACGTTCCCATGTTTTTGACCGACTTTGTCCAACGTTCCCATGTTTTTGACCGACTTTGTCCGACGTTCCCATGTTTTTGACCGACTTTGTCCGACGTTCCCATGTTTTTGATCGACTTTGTCCGACGTTCCCATGTTTTTGATCGACTTTGTCCGTCTCGTTGTGCCCACCAAAGAACTCAAAGACGGTCTTGAATTTCAGCCATTTGTCATGACCCCAACCGCTCTAACCGTCTGCCCTCTAATCCCTCAGTTGTGCCACAGAGTTACCGCCAGTCTTGGCAACCTGAAATTTGCAAGAATATCCTTGGCCATTGACGAGTCCCACTCGGACATTTGTGCTAGGGCATTCGCTGCATACCTCAACGCTGGTGAGTTTAAACCGTTTGGTTTGGGTTGGATCTCGGGTACCAGTTTATGACAGAAGGCCGAGTCAGCTGGGACTAGATACCTATAAGTATTATGATAGCGAGTAGGTTTTCTTTAAAATTCTCCTGAAGGACACAAATAAGTAGACATCAATCTTTTTATCTAACATGTCAATTTTTTCACACTTTATTTTATTCTTGACACTAAATCTGATTCAAGTCTTCCTCTCTTTTGTCTGTTCGTTTACTATTTTCTCATCCTTTCTATACATACAAACTCCAACTCTCTCCCTTCCTCTCTCTATCCCTCTCTCTCCCTCTCTCTCTCTACCTCTCTTTTGCCTCTTTGTTTACTATATTCTCATCATTTCTACACAAAGAAGTTCAAACTCTCTCTCCCTCTCTCCATCTCCCTCTCTCTCTCCTTCTTTCTCTCTCCCTCTCTCTCTCCCTCTCACTCTCTCCCCTCTCTCTCCATCTCTCTCTAGCGTTCTGTTTCTCCCCCTCTTCCTCCCCCTTCTCTCTGAATATATATATTATATATATATAAATTTCTGCATGCTGTACACATTAATATCTGTACTTGCTTTCTATATCTCAAACTCGCATTACTTCTATTGTTGTTCACCAGAGTAAAATAAATTATGAACATACGTGTATTATTAGCTTATTAAAACCCGCTTCTTGTTATTCCCGCCATGTATTCAAGTTCCCGACAACGACTGGAAGTTTGGCGCCAACATTGTCAAACAGAACAACCTGGCCCTCCGTTATTTTGATGACCCCACCCGTGACAACTGGAGCATTAAAAATGTCAACGACTTGGACAAGATCACTAATCCGTAAGTTGGCATACATCCAGGATTAATTGGGAAGAATCAAGATGAAGAAAAACCAACATCTTTAACATGTTCAGTTATTTTTATTTTTAATTTTAGAATTATTGAAAACTCAATTTTATGAATAAACGCAATCTCAAGAGCTGTGATTTATTAATTAATTTTTATTAAGTCAAGTAACCTTCAGAATTAAGAAAAGATTAAATGACTTTATTTTTTAAATAAAATCTATTCTTTCATAAATTTAATATTTAATATTCTAGGTAAAATTTATAATTGTATTCTTGAAAAGGATCATCTAAAAAGAAAATGACAGTTGAAATTTAGCAAATTAATTTATGAATGAACAACTAAATTAAGCCTTATTAACAGCAATATAAATTTGACGCCTTTGCATATTCTGCAATGGTTAAATGTTAACAATTTAAACGCTTGCTGCCTTATGTGTTAGATAGGGATGTTATGTATTGACAGACGTAAAACGGAATTTTACAAATTAAATTTCCTTCTTTGTATCAGTTATGTTCAATAAGTTTGAATTCATTTTATTTCCAGTTATTGACCGATGTTCATCAGGTTTTTAAAATGTCATCTGTATTTGAATGTTCACAGATTCCAGGCTATTGGCATATTCAATCATGTTTACTTCTTGTTGGTGCAACGTTTCAACTTGTCACACAAGGACGTGTTCAGATCGTTCCTCGTAGCTAACCGTCTCTACTGGCAGGAAGTGAGTGTCTCTTTGTTTCTCTCACTCAATCGTCACTTCACACGTGAACTTCTTTGATACTGATACTTTCTAACGTGTTCACCATTTCTTCCCCTCTTACTTAGTGTCATTGACACACAAGCACGCGCGCACACACAGTTACGCACACGCACACACAGTTACGCACACGCACACACAGTTACGCACACGCACACACAGTTACGCACACGCACACACAGTTACGCACACGCACACACAGTTACGCACACGCACACACA
>MUZC01004150.1:433941-444987 GCA_002072015.1 Radix auricularia | reverse complement strand
TATATATATATGAAGTGACTCACATATAGATGGTGACACAGTACTGAATGGTGACAAAAATACTGCACCAAAAAAAAAAGAACTCGTTTTTAACGTCCGCGTAAATTTGATCAAAAGGTAAATGAGATTTAATATTTCTCCGCTAGTAATTGGCTGTAGGAGTCTGGAGCAGTTTTAGGGACCAATCGCTATCGAGAACGACTGGACAGACAACTTCCTTTTGATATTATAATTATAGAATGTATTTTTTCATATTAAAAATTGACAACAATGAAATGAAATAAAAAGCAGAGAAGCCGCTGAATAGTGAATACACAGTCAGTTCGTTAGTCAGACTTAGGCCCAGCATTAGTTGGTGTTTGAAGATACGTACAAACGTAATTACGAGCAGTTGAAAGACCCCCCCCCCACCCCAAGTCGTTTTCGAGGTTGACAGGATGCCGTCAGAGGACACCAGAGTAAATGGAGGCAAATGAGATCTCCAGGCAAATGAGATCTCCAGGCAAATGAGATCTCCAGGCAAATGAGATCTCCAGGCAAATGAGATCTCCAGGCAAATGAGATCTCCAGGCAAAAACCTAGAGCAGAGGTCACAGGTCGACCTAAACTGAGGTGACATAACAGACGAAAAGAACCTTCGTCACCTTGGGGTCCGTTAATAGGTTGTGTAGTCATAGAGTTTTCCGGTGTTAGGTCAAATATCTCCCGAGCTTTATACAATAAAAAAAAATATAAAATAAAATAGAAATGATAATACTTGAGAATCCATGGTCTACGTGCAATATTTCTAAAGTAACGAGTTAAAGACATAACCCGACACTGCCAACCTGCATCTCTCCCACCCCGCACCAAAGGTACGCAAGGTTACGGAGACTTGGAATCTAACGGTGTTGGATTTTGTTCGCTTCACAACGTATACAAAAAGAGTAATTGACCTTATTTGAAAGCACAGAAATGAAATTCTTTCAGGCAGCAACTGAATACTCTGCATGCCGTCAGAAATCTACATTTTAAAAGAAAGTGGGTCGCAAAGCTCCGCCTATATTCTCTTGTCCAAGACTCGGTGCTTTAAAGTTTATCGGGCAAATTGATATTGGGAATACGGAGCTTTACAGCTGTAGGATTCAAAAGTCACAAATATGAGAATTAAATCCTCGTGAAGGCGATATCTTAGGTTTGTGTGTGTCCCATAGCCCCAAGGTCGCAGGGGGTTCTAATGTTTCCATTAGAACTTTCTCGAGGCTTGATGGACCTTGGCGGCGCCCCTCTGCTCTCCAGGTCAGCGGAAGGCTTTTTCATCATATTGTGGCTTTAACGTGGCTAGATCGCATGCCCCTCAGCTTGTGAGGCGAGCACACTATGACTTCGCTATCCAGCCGCCAGCTTATTTAAATAGATCAAATTATAAAAATCACTGTTAGGATCAGTTACGTATTGATATCTGCCGAAGGGCTCAGTTATAGATCACACCGTAATGTAAACAAGTCTGGTGTTTGCATTAAGGTTACTTCAGGCTTGTCTTTGATAAGAAATCTCGTTAGAGTTATAGGTAGGAGCTGTTTTGTAACCATTGGTAGAAATTCTAATCTTCTAATCCCTTAAAGGTCGACACAGGCGCATGTCCTTGGGGAATCCCGTGAATTTGTAACGGTTGTCTGTCTAATAAATAGAATATAAAGTTATAACCTATCTCATCCCCACAAGTTTTGGCCGCTGAGAAATCCCAATTCGATCTGCAGCCGCAATCAAAGCGGGAATGATCCCATAATATAATATTTACCCAGATTAGAATTAAACCTCGAAATATCAGTAGACAGCTTATAATTATAAACAGCACGAAATTCGATTAAAAAAACAACAAACCAACTAATTCTGTGCATGACTTCTTCAGTATGTTGGGACCTTTCTTGAGTTGTAGCCGTTTGTTGTCATATTAGGTGGAAGTATAAATATATGTGTTACTTTTTGTTTAAAGCTCGGTGAGCCCAGCTACTAGCTCGGTGATCCCAGCTACTAGCTCGGTGAGCCCAGCTACTATCTTAGTGAGCCCAGCTACTATCTTGGTGAGCCCAGCTACTAGCTCGGTCAAGCCCAGCTATTATCCCGGGTGGCACGCAAGATAAGTTCTCAGATAATAAAAAATAATTTAACTGCAGCAAGTTTATCGCTTAAAAGATATACCTAAATCATGTCATACCAAAATCATGTCATACCTAAATCATGTCATACCAAAATCATGTCATACCTAAGTCATGTCATACCTAAATCATGTCATACCTAAATCATGTCATACCTAAGTCATGTCCTACCTAAATCATGTCATACCTAAGTCATGCCACACCAAAATCGAGCAACTAAATGTTTAAAATAATAAAAACCAACGTAAAATAGATCTAATATCTAGGTTTTAATTGTACAAAACTCAAAATCTCTGTACAAAATATATATATTTTTAAAATGCTATTAATAGTATCAACTTCCATAGGACATTTAAACACACCAAGGAATCATGAATTAAACTAACCAACTAATCAACTACCCCAACATAGATTTGTAACTGAATTAATGATAATAATATTCTAATGTCCCGCCAACTGATATTGAAGACTTATTATATCGCCTTACATCCAGAGTATTTCCTTTTAAAAAAGAACACATTGCACACCAAACATTGCACACCAAACATTGCACACCAAACAGTGCACACCAAACATTGCACACCAAACATTGCACACCAAACATTGCACACCAAACAGTGCACACCAAACAGGCACCCGCAGTATTTTGTTAAGAGTGTCATTACCGCTGTCATCGAAATTTTTTTATTTCTACACGCGATTGACCTGACTATTTCATAATACAAAATGTACTTTCTTTCAAATACAGACAAATATACAGACAATTATACCGACATTTTACCACCGTAACATTTTGTTGTAAAAATCCGTGTCATCCACCTTACCAGACTTGACCTAGATTAACCGGCCCGAGGGGTCTCATCCCTTGACTCACCCATGTGAAACGGTTTGCAACCAATCAACCTCCAGGAATTTGTCTCCGGAAACTGGATCCTTTTTCGGTACGCATGGTCGGCCAGTTGGGGGGGGGGGGGGGGGAGGGGAAGACGTCCCGATAAAATAAGTTTTATGACTCAAGTAGGCTAAGGGCCAGTCAATCTTTTCATACATAGAAACTTATTTATTGATTCAGGCACTAAACGAAAAAATTTTAGTCGCTGGTTATAAACACTTCAGATTAAAAAAACCACTTATGTCGTGAAATGCAAGGAAGGCAGCACGCACTTTATAACCGCGGTTTGTTGCTGAGATCTGGCGGTCGCTATTAGTTGTTTATTGGTTTAGTCTTGTTTTGGGGGGATCAGCGTTATGGAATATTTACCGTTTACTTTTGTGTGAAATTACAATCGTGGTATGATTTCTTTGGTAAACAGTCGTGGAATGATTTCTTGGGTAAACAGTCGTGGTATGATTTCTTTGGTAAACAATCATGGTATGATTTCTTTGGTAAACAATCATGGTATGATTTCTTTGGTAAACAACCATGGTATGATTTCTTTGGTAAACAATCATGGTATGATTTCTTTGGTAAACAATCATGGTATGATTTCTTTGGTAAACAATCATGGTATGATTTCTTTGGTAAACAATCATGGTATAAACTGATGTCAACAGTTATAGTATCTTTGACACGGTCTTTCAACGTCTACAAAAGTACCTACCATATCATTTAGTGTCCACTTTTTCTCCCCCCCCCCTCGCCCCCACAACAGATAGCATTCTTGTATCAACCCACAAACGAACCTACCCCATCCCTCCTCACAGAATATTTTTTGTGGGATGTTTATCTCCAGCCTAGACTGTAGCTGCCCCGAAGGTCTCATGTCTGTGAAATAAACACATCCTCATACAAAATGCATATTGCGCATATTGTGTATTTCTCTTCACCTACTTTGAAAAAATGTGCAGTGATGCAGTGGTCCAAAGAGAAAAGCTCTGTTGGAGTGGGGGGGGGGGTCAGGGAGGGGGTGTTGAACTTGTGCAGACTCAAAACAAACTTGCACCCAGTGAACCTCAAGAGATACCATCAGCTGATGACGTGACAAGCCAGGCATAAATCTCTATTGATTGTACGCAGGAACAAAGAGCTTGTTGCGACAAACAGATGGAAGAGTTGTTTGCCCCTTGTGGTATTTTCAATGGGGGGTTATCCGATTTTTAAATTGTCTTTCCGGTCTTGTTCCAATGTAATGTGACTGTACTTCCAATAAATCTCACTTTAGCTTTATCATATTTCATAGCTGTCCAGGCCAATGGGCCGAGTTGTGAGTATTATGGTGATGGGCAGTGGGTCTTATGGTAATGGTCAGTGCATCTTATGGTAATGGTCAGTGCGTCTTATGGTAATGGTCAGTGGGTCTTACAATAGTGGTCAGTGAAATTTATGTTGATGGTCAGTGAGTCTTATGCTGATGGTCAGTGAGTCTTATGTCGATGGTCAGTGAGACTTATGTCGATGGTCAGTGAGTCGTATGTTGACACATACAATATAGGAGACTGTTGTTTGACTTGCTTTTAAAAATTTCAATAGGACCATTAAAAAAAAGTTTTTCAATAAATACAAATGACTTGACTTCTGATCACTAAAATAAAAGATAAAACGGCTGGACAGAGCTGCAATCGGGAGCGTGATGCTCTTGTTTACAATGTGTTCAGTTTTGGTCCATTTAAAACAAATGCTTCTTTTATGCTCAATGACACGGTAGTTGATGTAAAACAAACTGAGCTCTGTACACCGACGAGGTTATTAACTTAACAATACACAGACCTCAGTATATCAACGAGGTGGTTGATAATGATTGTATGTGATGTGGGACAAACGGCCAAACAACTTCAAATTTGATGTGATGTGGGACAAACGGCCAAACAACTTCAAATTGTATGTGATGTGGGACAAACGGCCAAACAAATTCAAATTGTATGTGATGTGGGACAAACGGCCAAACAACTTCAAATTGTATGTGATGTGGGACAAACGGCCAAACAACTTCAAAATAAATTCTTCATTTCTTGTCTGGATTTTTATATGAAAATTTTTAAAAATAAAATTAAAAAAAAAAAAAGAACAAAACCCTACCCCCCCCCCCCCCCCCCACACACACACGTCACAGAGGGGAGTTCGCATGGGAGTCCCATTACCGTCATCAAGAGGGACATTTTATCCAATAGTTTTACCCTTTAACCCCTCTCTGTTAAAGACAAGAAAAGAAAACGCCCTTCACTGTGATCAGACTGGCGCTAGGTACGTGTGGACTACCAGAAACACGAGCCTAACCACCAGCGGGCCTTAAAGCCTGTAATAATTACAGCTAGAGATGGCATTGATCGAGAGCTGGGCGTTTATTACACGGGTGAACAAAGGAAGTCATTCGTGCTGGGTTCAAGCGATAAGCTTCGTGACTTACAGGCGGCTCCGTGTGAAAAGTTTCAGCGTCTAACGAAATTTGGTTCAATTTATTGCTGGCTTCCAGTGAGACCAATTGTGAAACATCGGCTTGAAGTTTTGGCAAGTGAACGGTTGACGGGACGTAGATCAAATGGGTGTGTCATGGTTGGTTACAAAAAAAATAAAAGTCACATCAATGGTTCTCAATAAAATATTTTTTTTACCAGAATTCATGGATTGATTTTTATGTTTAATTTAATAGAAAAAATAATTTTCAAGAATATTTTTAAGAACGTATCTTCATTATTACCAACACAGTGGCAACGTCGCTCCCTTTAAAAAAAAAAAAAAAAAAAACAACAACAACAACAACAAAAATATAAAAAAAAACATCAAACAAACAAACAATCAAAAAAACAAACAAACATATATGTGGAATCTTCAAACTGTTGTAATAAATCCACAAACACGATTACTTAAAAAAAAAATGTCATGTATGCATGTAGCAGAAACTCACTAATGATTGATCATATATTATCAATTGGCCGCAAGTCAATGGTGTCCAGAAATAACCCACTAAAAGATGGTGGCGGTGATACATGACTAGTGTAACTACTAAGGTTACTTGACTAAATACCAAATTATGCCAATCACTTGAAGCGAATCACAATTAATTCTAAAACTTTTATTTAAGCCTTTGCACAATTTATTCACGAGCTTAATATATTACAATGTTCCATTCCTTTTACTGCGAAGATTCATTTAGTCATTTGTAAAATAGCTGAATATAAAGAAAATACTTTTCACATAATATGTGTATGATATATTAACATATATTATACAATACACATATGCACAGTTTAGTAATTTAACTGAGTTAACAACAAAGCGAGCAAATAATAAATAAAATACTTTTTACAAATAGTATGCATATTTTTAGAGCTTAAACCCCCCGAACTTGATGAAAAAAAATCTTTTTCAAATTGTTCTTCCTTGCATTAACTTTTCAACTATATATTATGGTCACAAGAAGAATATGTCACAGTTTTTAAATACTAAGAGCCCACAGCTTTCAGTGGGATCTCCTACAACCAAACACACTCCACTGACCTACGCAAGACGCAGATGTACTGAGTAGATCAATTAGATATACGCCGACCAGACCATGCTCGTGGGAGATGATGCCGGCGGATAGGGAAAGCTCGCCAGATATGGAGGGTAACGGGATAATAAAATACCCGGGGTGGACCAAAATCATCCGTACTGCCCTGTAGGAAGTGGAGGGATCCACAAAGGCTAGGGACCCAACCCGAACAAAGGCAGCTATCCAGAGAGCTATGAGGGGCAACCCTCCAGATGGTTGTGCGCAGGGCTAACAGCCCAGCCATGTAAAAAAAACACCTAAGTAAAGAAAGCCAAGCAACTAAATAAAACCCGGACTGATATCAATGGAAATCGACCTATGCCTGTAAATGGATGCGAGTTTTGGTTTGTGACTTGGAATGTACCAAGCCTGTTCAGGAAACATAAAAAATCTTATAATCCAACTAAACAAATATAAGATATCCATTGCTGCACTGCAGTAAATTCGATGGAAAAATTCAAACATACTAAAAACAAGAGAATACACAGTATTTTATAGTACTAATAACACCAACACGCTAGAAACAGGATTTGCTGTTAAAAAAGAAGTAGTCAGTGCAGTCATAGGCTTCAAATCAGAGAATGAAAGACTGTGCTCCCTACATGTGCGAGGGAAAATGTTCAATATAATATTCATAAATGCACATGCTCCCACTGAAGATGCGGAAGATCAGGTTAAAGAATCCTTTTATGAGAAACTGGAAAATATCTACAAAGAGGCACCACGACATGATATTAAAATAGTGATAGGAGACTTTAACGTAAGGAAAAGTTATTTATGCCAACTATTGGCAAGGAAAGCCTCCATGATGAATCCAATGACAATGGCATGAGATTGATAGACTTTGGTCTAGGAAAAGGAATGTCAGTGAGCAGCACCAAGTTTCAACACAAGAATATACATAAAGCCACGTGGAACTGACCAGATGGAGTCACCCATAACCAAACTGACCAGATGGAGTCACCCACAACCAAACTGACCAGATGGAGTCACCCACAACCAAACTGACCAGATGGAGTCACCCATAACCAAACTGACCAGATGGAGTCACCCATAACCAAACTCACCAGATGGAGTCACCCATAACCAAACTGACCAGATGGAGTCACCCATAACCAAACTGACCAGATGGAGTCACCCATAACCAAACTGACCAGATGGAGTCACCCATAACCAAACTGACCAGATGGAGTCACCCATAACCAAACTGACCAGATGGAGTCACCCATAACCAAACTGACCAGATGGAGTCACCCATAACCAAACTGACCAGATGGAGTCACCCATAACCAAACTGACCAGATGGAGTCACCCATAACCAAACTGACCAGATGGAGTCACCCATAACCAAACTGACCAGATGGAGTCACCCACAACCAAACTGACATGTTCTAATAGATAGGAGACATGGATCCGATATACTTGACGTAAGAAGTTATCGGGGAGCAGATGCTGACTCTGACCACCTACTTGTACGAGTTAAATACAAGCAGAGAATAAGCATAATTCAGAATCTTCATAATCAAAGGGAGAAAACATATGATCACCAAAAACTTTCCAAAGGCCCTCTAACCGCAAAAGCCTTATACCAAACTGAAGTAGAAACACAGCTCGAAACATTTCAAGAAGAAGGGAACAAGGAAAACAACATGAATGAACAATGAAACAGGATTAAAAATGCTATAAAAAGATCAGCAGAAAAAATTGTAGGGTCCCAGTAAACTAATAAGAGAAGTGGCTGGTTCGATAACGAATGCAGAAAAACTATCGAAGAAAGGAACAAAGCACAAATGATGATGTAACAAAGAAACGCCAGAAAGACAACACAAACAAACAAAGAGACCAGAAGAGAGTGAAGAAAATGTGCAGAAAGAAAAAGAGGGATTTGGAAAAAGCTAAACTAAAAGAAATAGAAAACTTGTCAAGAGAGAGAAATATCAGAGGAATGTACATGAAAATAAAAGATGAAATGAATGGATACCAAGCCAGACCCCAAATGTGTGAGAGACAGGATGGAGAATTAATCACAGAAAATAGTAAAGTGTAGGAGAGATGGGCTGAATATTTTGAGGGTAGACTGACTTCAGACAATGGACAAGATGATGATTACCAACCACCACATGGAGAACAAGACCCTTTTATAAACCCGCCAACATTAGAAGAAGCTAAAGAAGTAATCAATCATATGAAAAACCACAAAGCTCCTGGAGAAGATCTTATCACAGCAGAACTTATTAAGTATGGAGGAGGAGAACTACACACTCGATAAATAATCTCTTATCTAGAATCTGGCAAGAAGAGAAAATACCAACAGAGTGGGAAACTGTGTTAATAACCCCGATACACAAGAAAGGATCCAAACTTCAGTGCACAAATTACAGAGGAATCTCCCTATTAAATGTTTCCTACAAAATACTTAGGAACCTCATAGCCAAAAGACTACATCCATATACTGAAGAAATATTAGGAGACAACCAATGTGGATTCAGACAAAACAGAGCAACGACTTATTAAATTTTCACCATGAGATGCATAATATAGAAATGCTATGAATACATCCCAGTGCATCAACTATAAATAGATTATAAAATGGCCTATGACAGCATCAAAAGGAAATATATATATATATGAAACGCTGCAGGAGTTTGTCATACCCAACAAACTGACAAGAATGATATATTATTATGTCAATCTGAACAACTCAAAAAGCAAAGTTAATGTCCAAAGAGATTACTCAAGGGAATTTAGGATTAGACAAGGACTAAGGCAGGGAGACTCACTGTCTTGTATGATAAGACAAGGACTAAGGCAGGGAGACTCACTGTTTTGTATGATTTTTAACTTAACTTTAGAGTTATTAGAAAGATAAATATCGACACTCGAGGAACAATAACTTGTATAATTCCTGAGAGAAACTCAAGAACCAATAGCTATTGGCACTTTCTATAGCCAACCCATCCAGTACCTTGCATATGCTGATGACAAAGCCCTGCTTGCTAAAAGTAGTAAAGACATGTCAAAAACATACATTGACAGACTGCGCTGGGTAGGACACCTAGAAAGAATATCAAATGCTTAAGGAGTAAAGAGGGTACACCACCAAAACCCCAGAGGAAAACGGTTCAAGGGAAGGCGTAGGCTTCGATGGATGGATGATGTAGAGAAAGATCTACAACAACTGGGCATCTAATATTGGAGAATAAAGGCGTTGATAAGACATGAGTGGAAGGAGGTCGTGAGGCAGGCCTAAGCTCTACATGGGCTATAGTGGAAGGAGGTCGTGAGGCAGGCCCAAGCCCTACATGGTCTGTAGCGCCACAGGGATGGATGGATGACCAGACCATGAGATAATTGTTCTAAAATCTTCTTGACAAGCGAAATGTATTCGCGGGTAGAAATAAAGTCTTAATCGCCAAGGTAGGGGACATAATCATCTATGTTCCTAAAAGTTGTTAGTAAATATGTTTATACTATAATTATAAAATCGCCCCTTCGTGATCGTTTCAAGAGTTTAATTAGACTTTGTTTATGCTTAAAAGTTTCGAAGATTGTAAAAATTGTTTTTTATATTTAAAAAAACTAAATCTTTTTTGAGCTAAGCCTGTCCGAGTAGTGCCTGTGGGCCGAATTATTCTGTCGGAGGCAGAAGACCAACTTCCACTGGCTACTGTCCAAGATACCAGAAGACTCACTTCCACTGGCTACTGTCCAAGATACCAGAAGACTCACTTCCAATGGCTACTGTCCAAGATACCAGAAGACTCACTTCCACTGGCTACTGTCCAAGATACCAGAAGACCCGCATCCAGTAGTTACTGTCCAAGATGCCAGAAGACCCGCATCCAGTAGTTACTGTCCAAGATGCCAGAAGACCCGCATCCAGTGGTTACTGTCCAAGATACTAGAAGACCCGCATCCAGTAGTTACTGTCCAAGATGCCAGAAGACCCGCATCCAGTAGTTACTGTCCAAGATGCCAGAAGACCCGCATCCAGTAGTTACTGTCCAAGATACCAGAAGACCCGCATCCAGTAGTAACTGTCCAAGATGCCAGAAGACCCGCATCCAGTAGTTACTGTCCAAGATACCAGAAGACCCGCATCCAGTAGTTACTGTCCAAGATACCAGAAGACCCGCATCCAGTGCTTACTGTCCAAGATACCAGAAGACCCGCATCCAGTGGTTACTGTCCAAGATACCAGAAGACCCGCATCCAGTAGATACTGTCCAAGATGCCAGAAGACCCGCATCCAGTAGTTACTGTCAAAGATACCAGAAGACCCGCATCCAGTAGTTACTGTCCAAGATACCAGAAGACCCGCATCCAGTAGTTACTGTCCAAGATACCAGAAGACCCACATCCAGTGGTTACTGTCCAAGATACCAGAAGACCCGCATCCAGTGGTTACTGTCCAAGATACCAGAAGACCCGCATCCAGT
>MUZC01004150.1:421273-433352 GCA_002072015.1 Radix auricularia | reverse complement strand
CTGTTACTTGGTCGTGTTACCCGCATCCAGTGGTTACTGTCCAAGATGCCAGAAGACTCGCATCCAGTGGTTACTGTCCAAGATACCAGAAGACCCGCATCCAGTGGTTACTGTCCAAGATGCCAGAAGACCCGCATCCAGTGGTTACTGTCCAAGATGCCAGGCTTGTTATCAGTTTACATATATCATATTGTTTCCCTTGCTCGACCGATCATCAAACGTTAGCAAACTTATTACTTAAATGTTGTTTTTTTTTTAAAAATCATTTGCAACATATTTCCTATCTAGCTATAGCAATTGATCAACATGTGCTTTTGCACCCCCTCCCCCAACTGCAAAGGCCTAGGGCCTTATCTTAGTTAAGCTTGGACACTCAAGCTCCAACAATATTAACACAGGTAGGGTTCCGAATGTTTACGCAAGCAACAGTTACGCCAATAGGAACAAAGAGTTTTTACCCTTCCGTTGCCTAGTTTTGAAGCGAGTCATAAATTAAAAATAACAGAGATTAACAGTTGCAAAATTCTATAGTCTGTTATAGCTGCACTGGTTAAGGGAATGGAAGACCCCTTACACTATATTTTAAGTTCAACTCTTAATGATTATATATCGGCTTTGTCGCAAGAAAAATGCACCACACCTTTGTAGTGAGAGAAAGTTAAAAAATTTCGACTACAATCGTGTCAATAGGCTTTGTTTATTTCTCACACCGGAAAACGTCAGATCCCCATTACTAATGTTACTATTTTAAACACGCTTTCAGTAGAACAATTTTTAGATTCTTTAGGCATAAACAAGTTTTTGTCTTGACTAAAACATACCTGGCTAATGTAGAATTACATTGATAATTGTGTAATAATATTAGGGGCCATCCATAAAGTATGTCACGCTATTTTGACCATTGTTAACTCCCCACACTCCCCCCTGTCACAAATCTAAGCCACCCACCTTTAAAAAAGTACGTCACACTTTCGTACAAAAATATATTTTTTATAACCAAAATAATTAAAATTTAACATAAAATACAGTGACGTCACACATGGCCGGATTCACCATCCACCTGACACAAACTGTCACACTTTCGTGCACCCCCCCCTCCTCTGGAGCGTGACGTACTTTATTGACGGCCCCTTATCTTTATGAAATTGGTGAAACTAATACCAGAAACATCTAATATTAGATTTCCACCATTAAAGTACTAAAACATTTAATTTATGTTAAAATTGACATTAGAAAATATCAATAGGCGTATTGTTGGGGTTTATAGCAGGACTACGTAATTTTAATGTAAGATTCTAGTTAAGAAAGCCAGCGCGATCAGCAATAAAAGGATTAATGGTAATGTTGAGGCTCTTGCCCGAACAGGAAACAGACACAGTAAAAACAATTATGTCAGACAAAGGATACAATGAGTTCAACACTGCAGACATTAACTCTACTTCCTGGTTCAATGATTTTATGTTGATCTGTTGTTGTTTTATTTTAAACGTAGAGATATTGTTTGTGTTGTTTTATTCCATAAAAGTTTAAAAGATCTTAAGCTACCAACATCATGTCTAATACCGTCGTCTCCATGTTGGGGACCTTAACACTGTTACTTGGTCGTGTTGGGACCTTAACACTGTTACTTGGTCATGTTGAGACCTTAACACTGTTACTTGTCCGTGTTGAGACCTTAACACTGTTACTTGGTCGTGTTGAGACCTTAACACTGTTACTTGGTCGTGTTGAGACCTTAACACTGTTACTTGGTCGTGTTGGGACCTTAACACTGCTACATGGTCGTGTTGGGATCTTAACACTGTTACTTGGTCGTGTTGGGACCTTAACACTGTTACTTGGTCGTGTTGGGACCTTTACACTGTTACTTGGCCGTGTTGGGACCTTAACACTGTTACTTGGTCGTGTTGGGACCTTAACACTGTTACTTGGTCGTGTTGAGACCTTAACACTGTTATTTGGTCGTGTTGGAGCCTTAACACTGTTACTTGGTAGTGTTGGGACCTTAACACTGTTACTTGGTCGTGTTGGGACTTGGGACCTTAACACTGTTACTTGGTCGTGTTGAGACCTTAACACTGTTATTTGGTCGTGTTGGAGCCTTAACACTGTTACTTGGTAGTGTTGGGACCTTAACACTGTTACTTGGTCGTGTTGGGACCTTAGCACTGTTGCTTGCTCGTGTTGGGACCTTAACACTGTTACTTGGTCGTGTTGGGACCTTAACACTGTTGCTTGCTCGTGTTGGGACCTTAACACTGTTACTTGGTAGTGTTGGGACCTTAACACTGTTACTTGGTCGTGTTGGGACCTTAACACTGTTAGTTGGTCATGTTGGAGACCTTAACACTGTTACTTGGCCGTGTTGAGACCTTAACACTGTTACTTGGTCATGTTGGGGACCTTAACGCTGTTACTTGGTAGTGTTGGGACCTTTACACTGTCACTTGGTCGTGTTGGAGCCTTAACACTGTTACTTGGTAGTGTTGGGACCTTAACGCTGCTACTTGGTCGTGTTGGGACCTTAACACTGTTACTTGGCCGTGTTGGGGACCTTAACACTGTTACTTGGTCGTGTTGGAGACCTTAACACTGTTACTCAGTCGTGTTGGGACCTTAACACTGTTACTTGGTCATGTTTGGGACCTTAACACTGTTACTCAGTCGTGTTGGGACCTTAACACTGTTACTTGGTCGTGTTGGGACCTTAACACTGTTACTTGGCCGTGTTGGGACCTTAACACTGTTACTTGGTCATGTTGGGACCTTAACACTGTTACTTGGTCGTGTTGGGGACCTTAACACTGTTACTTGGTCGTGTTGGGGACCTTAACACTGTTACTTGGTCATGTTGGGGACCTTAACACTGTTACTCGTCGTGTTGTGCTGCAAAAATAATGGAAGAGACCGGGGGAAAGTTTGGGCTGTGTGAGACTTGATTCAGGAAGATCCTGTTACCGGGTAGAAGTGACAAAGGATGATAAATGTTTTTAATTTCCTCTTTGTCACACTGAAACAACCTTGACTTTTTGCGGGACACGGGGTCACGGAGTCATGTATTCAGCAACTAGGCCTTAGTAACTGTAAAGTGTACAATTTAAGTCTAAAACATATAAAGATGGTAAAACACATAGATCTAACACCATTTAAGGCACGTAATTATAAATGTTAGAACTACTTACAGAACAAGTTTCTTTGACTGACGAGGTAGTAATCTTGTTGTTTTCTCACTCAGAAATCTCTTGAGTTGTAAAAAAAAAAAATATTTAAAATATAATGTCGCTCAGCGAAAGAAACTTGAATCGTATTTTAAGTTACACAATGGCAACAAATAACAGAGTCTCCAAACTGTCAATGTATTGCAGGATACAGTCGTAAAATTTCGATACAGTTTTTTCCCCCTCAATTGACTTCTTTTTATAATAGCACACCCAGCAACACAGTTAGGATATCGAGTTCTGTGCTGCCACTGAAGTCTACAGACCACAATAAAACCAGTGTCGAGAACGTCAGCGGGAACAATGACCCTTGTTGCCAAGCAGTCAGACATGCCATTGTTGATATCACGATATTTCACACCGGTATCAACGGTTCTCATATCGTGGCGTTACTCACAAGTTCTCAAGTGTTTCTTTTTATTCTACCCGCATTCAGGGGTAAAAAAGTTTGAATATTATTTCTGGTCAACATTAGTAAATATCTAACTATAAAAAGAGAGGTAAAATGAGGTTTTATATGCAGTTCACCCATCTCTCATTTTTATATTTCTCTTTTGCCTTTTAAATTATGAATCTTTAATTTTTACACCATTATATCGAACACCCATCTTTGTGGTGTATTTTTAAATTTGAATGGGATTTTGAAGCACCCGCCCCACGTTTTTAGTCATATTAAATCAATGTACCTGAGCTTTTAAGTTTTAATCCCTCTTCTTCTTTTTAGTCCACTTATAAAACGTGTTTTTTAAAGATTTTTTTTAAACCTCTAATTTATTGTCTTCTTTTTAGTCCTTTTATTTTAAAAAGGGAATTTAAAAAATCTTTTCATCAGAAGGGGTTTAAATTTACGTTGGAAAATCTGAAATTTTGCGGACAGACAAAAAGAAAACAGACAAAAAGGAACGAAAGCAAGTTAAAAAACAATAATAAAAACTTGGTAATAATACGTGGGCAGTTGCAGCGGTACACTTTAACAGAGCACTTTGCGATAAAGAACACCCCCCCCCCAGTGTGGGCCCTCAATAAAGCACAGCCACGCGGTGTGGGCCTTTAGATTAAGTACAGCCCCGCAGTGTGAGCCTTAAGATTCAGTACAGCCCGCGGTGTGGGCCCTCAATAAAGCACAGCCCCGCGGTGTGGGCCTTTAGATTAAGTACAGCCCCGCGGTGTTGGCCTTTAGATTAAGTACAGCCCCGCGGTGTGGGCCTTTAGATTAAGTACAGCCCCGCGGTGTTGGCCTTTAGATTAAGTACAGCCCCGCAGTGTGGGCCTTAACAATCCTACAATCATGCATCATTTTACTATCATTTTTAGCTTATCTCTATGTATGCATGCATTTGTAGCAAGTTAATTTTGTCCCAATAATATTTTCCTGTCGAGCGGTTTGGTGTGTATTATATTGCGATAATTTAAAAAAATATATTCCCTGACTGTAAATCTTTAAGTTAATCTGTCGCATGGTGCGCATTAAATTAAGCATGTTTTATAACCCCTTTCTCGTGATCAAATCGATCTAAAATTAAGCAGGCAGCTTGCAGTTTTTTTTCTCTTCAAAATAAATCCTCTATTTATAAGACATGACAAAAATTTAGTATTTTCGGATTGTCGTGCGTATTATAATGAGCATACTTTAAGTTATGTCTCGTAAATAATGGAATTATAGTAAAAAAAAAAAAAAACACGTTTTTGCCGAATTTTTCAAAATTAAGATATTTATTTATATTTTTAGAAAAAACATGTTATAATAAATGTATTTGAATTTTAAAATTCCCTAATAAGTTAAAAAGTTTTGCCTGTGACTAAAGGTTAAAGTTTAGTTACGAAAAATTGTTTTAGTTTTAATGCAAAAATTTAGTTTAAAATTTAAAAATATTTCTGTCAAAAGTGAGAGGCACCTTAAAAACAGGGATACGGAAATCAGCGCCCAGCCTTATAATGTAGTACAGGGATCTCCTAACTAAGGCCAGCGGGCCAGATGAGGCCCGAGAGGGGCCCTTTCATCCGGCCCGTGAAGATCATTTAATCCATAAAAAAGATACCATATTTACCTTTAGTTTACCATAAAACTTAGTAGTTGGGGGTTATTAGTCGGCCCCAAATTGCTGTTTGAAATTTAATGTGGCCATTCGACAGAAAAGTTTAGAGACCCCTGAATGTAGCACATTCGCTAATTTCGACTCAAGTTGCACTATAAATGTTTCCCATCAACAGTTTGTCTTAACTAACCAGCAAACTTTTTGAGAACATTGTTACACCAATGACTTTTGTTGTGTCAATGAGAACAGGGTGTGTCCGGAACATTGTCTGAACGCATGCTATACCAATAGCACCAAACAACAGGGTGTGTCCGGAACATTGTCTGAACGCATGCTATATCCCTAGCACCAAAAAGCAACATGAATCAAAGACACAAAACAAGCAACTTGTTGCCTTCCACTCCAAACAATTAGTAAATATAACGCCGTTCACAAGTTGAAAGACAACAGATTTCATAGTAATCTAATGTGTCTACCTACAAGAGACAGTAGGCACAAAGATGACCAGTAGGCATACAGATGGCCAGTAGGCATACAGATGGCCAGTAGGCATACAGATGGCCAGTAGGCATACAGATGGCCAGTAGGCATACAGATGATCAGTAGGCATACAGATGACCAGTAGGCATACAGATGGCCAGTAGGCATACAGATGACCAGTAGGCATACAGATGGCCAGTAGGCATACAGATGACCAGTAGGCAGACAGATGGCCAGTAGGCATACAGATGGCTGGTAGGCATACAGATGGCCAGTAGGAATACAGATGACCAAAATACTCCTAGTAATCTAACATGTCTTCAAGAGACAGTAGGCATACAGAAGGCCAGTAGGCATACAGATGGCCAGTAGGCACACAGACGACCAAAATACCACTGAAGTTTATGGCGCCTTTTGAACGTTTATACAAAACAAATGCTCCGCCTTTTTAATGGATTTCAGTGTTAGTCGATGTAACTATTAAAAAAAGCAGTCCAAAAACCAAGGCCTGTTATAAGTTTGAGGACAGATCCAAACAATTCAGGGTTTATAATGTACTAGACAGTGCAGTCAAATTTTGTATAGTGTGCAATGGTGAAGGGTGAAAATATTATCATTTGGGCTGAGCCAGTGGGGTAATTCAATTAGCACAGAAAATTAAATAAAGTTTTCGAATATAAATCCCTTAAATAAGAGACATAACAAAAAGTAGTTAATATGTTCAATATATAACGCACCGCGCGACAGACTAGAATAACATTGACAGATCGGGAATATATTGTAATGAAAATAACCTCTAAAAACAGGGTTTTTGTCAGAAAAATCCCTTAAATATGAGACATAACTAAAAGTATAGATTATGTTCAATATAATACTTACCACGTGACAGGCCGTGACAGACCCCTGTGACATCGAGGGCTGGAGTGCAACCAGTGACCCGTGAGGTCAACTATAGCAGACCGCTGAACGTGCTATTTATAGAGACATTTTTAAAAAAAATTAATTTAATTACGGAAAATTCTATAGATCTGAAATTTTGATACAATGCATTGTTAGGTGACAAAAATCTATGTGCAAACTTCAAGCTCGATGGGATCGCGAGATGTGGGTCAATTTTGACTTTAATTTTTCATCCAGACCACGACAGACAGACAGAGACCACGACAGACAAAACCGTGCAGTTAATAAAAGGGATTTAAGAAGTTAATATTCGAATGAAAAATTCAATAACATAGGTATTTTTTTTTTTAAACAACACCTTTTGATAAGTGAAACACAATAAAACAGAAGTAATCACACTTTACCACACTAGATCCATAGATCGTTAGAGTGGGCTGCCATGTTACTTTTATACATTGACGGAGTTAACAACAAATTTAATTTCAAATAACTTAATAAAGTCATTACTTAGATTAGAAGATCAAGCATAACTTAATGTGAATTAGTTCAGCTGCCCATCTTAATCTGGATAAGCTGGCTTGTGTAATTCGACAATTTAACAATTTTCTGTATGAAAAGTTTACGAATAAAGTCTATTTTAAAATAGCCCTACAACAAATAGATGAAGGCATGTGAATCTGCTATACAAATACATGATGAGAATCGGTATTTTTAAAAAAAAATTAATATAAAAAATTAAGCATTAAATGCGAATGCGTTTTAAATATACGATTTTAATATTAATACTTTAAAAAAATTCCATAAAATCATTGAATATTAATTTTTTTAAAACCCTTCCGGTCCCAACTCCGTGAACAGAACTTATAGACGTGAGAAAGAGAATGAAATCCGGATTACAATTTGCAAGCTTATTACGTCCTATCATACTAGAGCTATTTCTCGTGCGTGGTTCTTTGACGGCTTACCAGAAGAAAGACATCTTTGTTGTACACAACAACATCGCAGGCTTGATGTTTTGTATTTTAGAAATCTCGAATCAGAAATCATACTAGGGAAAAATGTCCCTAGATTTATTAAATTCGTCTTAACTATTGACGATAATATTTGCTGCTGTAAATTGTAAGCAGTCAAGGGGATTCGATTGGAGTGAGGTTTAATATTATTCTTGATCGGTCTAGAGTCTAGATTATTCTCGAGCCATAAAGTTAAAGGGGAAGCAGTGTCGAAACTTGACAATTTCCTGTGGAATTCCTGTCTCGAGTCGGAGAATCCAATTTTCTAATAGACGGCTCCCTCCCCAAGGAAAGGTAGAGGCAAGTTTATAGTGTAAGTCTACATGAAAATTATTTAGAACTAGCCGACCCGCGTCGTAGCATACGCCGCTAATGATTTAGTTCCGGGTGAAGACTTCCTGAAAAACACAGCTGTCTAAATGGGGTGGGTATGGGCAAACGACTGTGAGTGAATGAAAAGAAGGAACTCTGGAGAGAGAAACATACAATTGTCCTTGACTGATAACAGGTTTTGGAACATACAAACATATGTTATTGAACGTTTGGCCCTGTTTGCAAACCAAACCAGCCGGAATCGAAGATAAAAATGTAAAGGCAACGTGGCTCAGACGACGGTATAAGATACTAAAGCGACTGAGAACACAGGAATGATAAGGTACACAATGCGGCGGGTACACACAGTTGCGCATGTCTGGAGAGCGAGGGAGGGTGCCTAAAGTATTCATTTTATGAAAGTAATTGTTGAGGAGAGTGTGTGACTACTTTTCTGTCTCTGAGCACAACGGAAAGCACGAAATTATTGTGACAATATCGAGAAACAAAACTTACAGCCGTATTTGTGAAGTCGTGTTCGAAAAGAAAGTAGGAAATGAACGGGCACAAACACAAACATTATTAAAAATTACAAAAAGTAATGTCTTAGCTGGGGCTTGAACCTACGACCTTTCACATGTTAGGTGAATGTAATAACCACTACACTACGAAGTACATGCTATTCTGTTGTTCTGAAATAACAAAGTAATTGACCTCAATTGAACGCAATTGTTGGTATTGATGACCCCCACCCTCTACACTACCTTTTCTTGCCAGCTGATTGGTCGGTGGGGTTAGACAACTTGGCGTCCGGCATGGTTGAACCATGAGGAGAAATATATATACAAATCAACAGCAGCAAAAAGCTTGAATTAATACCGAACTGTTCAAAACATAACTTGTGTATACTCCTACTGCTTAAGGTCTGAAGTACCGTCTCGTTTGGGAGCGTGTGGAGTAAGATGGTCGAGTGGCATGCGCACTCGGCTTGCGTACCGATGGTCACAGGATCGAATTTTCGTTAATGCATGGACTTGTTTTCGGAGCCAAGGGTGACCCTAAGTCCACCCAGTTCCGAATGGGTACCTGACACTATTTAGGGACACAAAGGCGGCTGTAAATAGTGTGGAACCCTCATAGCCTTAGCTGTTGCCTGTGAACGCTGCGTCACTGTATTGATAGATAAGACGAGTTACATTAAACAATTTAAAATAAGTATTACTTTAAATGAGAGAATTATAATATGCTTAAGAGGTGAGCTATTTTAAAATCTTTGAGTAAAGTTATGTTTATATTATGGAAATGTATCAGTAATTAATGAAATGACAGACGTATTAATATTTGAATATCATACATTTCTTTCTATAAATTAGTTTAGTCACTACAATAAGAACAAATGACTCATCAAGAAAACATAGAATTGATCTTAAATTAAAATTGCCAACTTTTAACCACGTTTCTGTTTGCCATGAAATGAAGCTAGTTGTCGAACATAAATACAATTCTAGCATGACAATAGACTCATAGACTGTTTAGTCATGCTCTTTAAGGCACAATGTCAAACTACGTGTTCTAAAAGAATTACATGAAAACGGTAGGGGTAGGGGGGGGGGTTGAGGGCAATATCCTCTGAAGACATTTGAAGCTATCCTGTCCTCTAAAAATTCACCGACCATTTTTTGAGGCAATTACCTCTCAAACGTAATTAAAATTTGAAAGCTAACATGCCCCACAGTCTCAAGGGTGTAGTGTTAACCGGGCTTAATGTCTTATTCAAATGGCTTTACAACAAAGCCCCAAGCCTGACATTTTCTAAAGTTATTGATAAACGTCTTTTTGACCTACAAGATTGAAGAATGTCTACAACAAAACTGTCTTACTTAAGACGGAAATCATGTCATACATTCGTGGGGTGGGGGTGGGGGTAGAAACGAGGGCAGTTGGGGTTGCCTTTTTTTACGAGGGGTAAATTCTGAACTTCCATAGAGTTTTGCTAGCGTTAACAATTAGCGTAGACCTGACCGGGTTTAATTTACCATAATTACGCCACTGACATCACTTATGTGTCTAGAAGAATGGTGAACAGTGGCGTCACTAGGGGGTGCGTGGGGGCGGGCCACTCCGGATGACACCATCAGGGGAGTGACACCAGACTGTAAAATTCTATATATTCCCGTTATTTGGCATGAAAACTCGGAAAAGTTCTATGGGTTAAATCGTGAGGGGTGACACAATGAGCTACCGCCCCGGGTGACAACATGAGCTACCGCCCCGGGTTACACCAACCCTAATGACCGCACATTTAGTTATATTTTTTCCGGTATTTCAAAAAAGATCTTTGATTACCTGACCAGCTTTACTTTATATTTATTTGAACGAGTACGGTAACAATCAGTTCCGTAATAAGCTCTATATCCATGGACCCTTTATATATAAAAAAAATCACAAAACACACACACACACATGCTGCCCTCTTCAAATCAAATTTTATAGACTTCTCACTCGTTTCACGCCTACACTCTTGAATGACACGATGCATGTTTAAACCCTAACCCTAAACCTAACCTTAAACCCTAACCCTAAACCCTAACCCTAAACCTAAACCTAACCTAATCGAACACCTACTCTACAAACTACAATATCCTCTACGCCACTTTACCTTATCTCTGCCTTAATCCTTACTCAACCCTAGTTCTAAACGAAACCAAACCCTAACCGAAGACTACCTGATGCGCTGAGCATTGAAACGACTTTTAATCATCAACACACAAAGTCGTCTCTAAAAGTAATAAAAACTGATTTAAGAACGTCTCAACAATGTGTGTTACTTAAAATATAACAATGGTGGTTTTCTTATTGTTAATTACAATTTTTAATAACTGCCATTAGTAACGCTTCCATAATGATAAATTAAATGCTTCCTTTTCCTTTAAAAAGAGAGCATCTAAATATTAAGAACGTTGACTCCTTTCAAAGCTTTTCCCCCCTCAGCGCTAGCTTTGACAATACAGAACTCTTGTCCTACAAAGTAGACAAAAAAAAATTTGATAAAATAGCTTAATATACATATGACACAACTTCCTGGCCTATTTGTTGGCTAACGGAGTAACTAATCGTTCCGCACCAGGTGTCTTAAGTCTAACCTACTTGACAGTCATTGGCTTGGACCCAGTGCTGCTAAGTTAGACTACCCCAGGACAGGAGGTTCACTGCAATTGGGCCGTTAACAATGCTCGTATATGAGAGGTGTTAAGTTCCTGAGTTCTGGCACCCAACTTCTAGAGATGGCAAACCTCAAAGACATGTTGTCAGAAAGAAGACAAAAACAATGTAATAGATTATATTCAAGCACATCTATCTATCTATTCATCCATCCATCCATCCATCCATCCATCCATCCATCCATCCATCCATCCATCCATCCATCCATCCATCCATCCATCCATCCATCTATCTATCTATCTATCTATCTATCTATCTATCTATCTATCTATCTATCTATCTATCTATCTATCTATCTATCTATCTATAAGTAACTAAAATAGGTAAGTGTAAAAGGAAGCAGTTGACACTCTACCATTTTAAAACAAAGTTAGGAGTAGCTACAGCTGACGAATCATATTAAGACTATTTTAGACCATTAAAATGTTCATTCTTCAATAAGTATCTACCGATCAGCGAAGCGTAATTGCTAAAAATGTTGAGATCACAGGAGGAAAGAGAAGCTTTAAAAATTGTCCAGTTAACAAAGGCAAACCTCAGTGTTAAGATTTTAAACCAACTGGGTTAAGACTTTTATGAACAGCTTTGTGATTAGGTGTGTAATTCGGTTAATATGAGAATATCGCATTCGCTTCTTAGCTATAGAAAAAGAATTAAATCCCTAATTTCTATGAGGATTACTTGATATTACTGTTTTAAAATCTGCACATCTTTTAGAAAATTTGACAAAGGCATGTTTGATGTACCGTGACACATGGCATGAGATAGTGTGCAGCTCAAAATGGTGCCCCAACGACCTAGCGTCGGGTTAAGGGACAGTTCAGTTTAGTTCATGTTTAATGTAGTGGCGTAGAAAGAAACGAGGAGGGTGGCGCTTCAATCCCGGGGGGGGGGGGGG
>MUZC01004150.1:388912-418583 GCA_002072015.1 Radix auricularia | reverse complement strand
GTCTTGATACTGGGAACATAGGGCCCAATTGACGGTGTTGTCTTGATACTGGGAACATAGGGCCCAATTGACGGTGTTGTCTTGATACTGGGAACATAGGGCCCAATTGACGGTGTTGTCTTGATACTGGGAACATAGGGCCCAATTGACGGTGTTGTCTTGATACTGGGAACATAGGGCCCAATGGACGGTGTTGTCTTGATACTGGGAACATAGGGCCCAATTGACGGTGTTGTCTTGATACTGGGAACATAGGGCCCAATTGACGGTGTTGTCTTGATACTGGGAACATAGGGCCCAATTGACGGTGTTGTCTTGATACTGGGAACATAGGGCCCAATTGACGGTGTTGTCTTGATACTGGGAACATAGGGCCCAATTGACGGTGTTGTCTTGATACTGGGAACATAGGGCCCAATTGACGGTGTTGTCTTGATACTGGGAACATAGGTCCTACATTCGGCTCCTGGTACACCTGTCTCATGTACATAATTTGACCTGCATCCTGCATTTACCTTCCGTCAAACCACATACCTGTATCCTGTATCCACCGTCTCTTTGTCAGTCAGTGCCCGTCGCATCCTTGTCTATCCTGCCCCCCCCCCCGTCTCATACACAACATGTTGTCATGATACATGAGTCATGGAGGAATTGGCGTCGTGGAGGGGTTTAACCTACAAAACAACAATGGGCCAGAAGTCACTTCCTACTTTACTTATTACCCGCTCTTATCCCGCCCCTTTATACGCATTGCAAGTTGTTCATGCGTGATAGTATTGTTTAAATGTCGGGATTTTTTTTCACGAGCTATATTTAGCATTGCAATAGTCATCACTGTTAAACTAAGAGGATCTATTGATTTGAAACCCCGGAAGAATCTAGGATTGAGTTCAATCTTACTTCTCTGGTTTATAGAAAGTATTTTTGTTTTCTCTACAAAATTGTAATCAACTCAAAGTATCAAATGAAGTTTGTAAACATAAAAGAGAAGATCAGAGCGGATCGAATTTTGTTGCGCTAAAGCTATCACAAAGCGGACATGTATAGATCTAGTTGTTGAATAAAATAACTGTTGTTGAGAGTGAAATCTGGAGTTCCGTAGTGTGAGCTGGTGCTATATTTTTGTCTTCGCTGAAATAAGAAAAATAATCCAACTCTTGTGTTTGGTCGAGCATTGTTACTGAAAAACAAGAGGACCATTTCTACACACATTCGCTGGCCTCTAGCTGACTCTATTCTCTTAGCGGGGATATAACACTACGTGATAAGGTCCTTGATTAAATTTTATCAACCACACATCAAGGATAGAGCTTAACAAAGTTAAAAATCAAGACTTTCTGTAATTCTAACAACGGGACAAAACTAAGACTTGCTGTATTCTAACAACGGGACAAAACTAAGACTTGCTGTATTCTAACAACAAGACAATCTAAGACTTGCTGTATTCTAACAACGGGACAAAACTAAGACTTGCTGTATTCTAACAACGATACAACCCATGATCTGCTGTCGTCCTTGTAACTATCCGATCTCACAAAGGGCGGCCCTATATTGAAATGTGACACCCACTATCACGGATGTCTCCTTACAGGCTTTCAAAACACTAACATGTGAAATGATTACCGAAATTGAATTTAAATACTTTCACGGATATAAATTATATACATGTATATATTTTCTCCTTGTTGTTTGGCCCATTCAATGTCAGATGAACCCGATGACCTTGCTGCCATTCATGGCTGGTTAATGGGTTTCAGTGTCAGAGTAATTAAGAAAGTTAACGTGATGCTTGACAAGACAACATACATTTCAAAGTTTGTGCAATGTCAACGCTGCATCCTAAAATCCTATATATTCACTTCATCATTTAAAAATCAGTTTAAAGTTGAATCTTCTTTTTTTTTTTTTGTGTCTTTGTCTTCGAAGTTGTTCTGTTTGTGTTTGTGTGTGGTCTAGCGACACACATAATTAAAAAAAAACTTCTAGTCTCATTAAATAATCTACAAGCTAGTCCCCTACCCCGTGTCCCCACCCCCAATGGCGTCACTAGGGGGTGCCGATAGGTGTGGGCCGCCCCGGGTGACATCATCAGGGGGTGACACCAAAATGTAAATTTCTATATGTTCACGTTATTTTGGCACTGTAAACTAGGAGGAGTTATATGGATTAAATCTTGATGGGGTGACACCATGAGCTACCTCCCCGGGTGACACCATGAGCTACCTCCCCGGGTGACACCATGAGCTACAGCCCCGGGTGATTCCATGAGCTACAGCCCCGGGTGACACCATGAGCTACAGCCCCGGGTGATTCCATGAGCTACAGCCCCGGGTGACACCATGAGCTACAGCTTCGGGTGACATCATGAGCTACAGCCCCGGGTGACAACATGAGCTACCGCCACGGGTGACACCATGAGCTACCACCCCAGGTGACACCATGAGCTACCGCCCCGGGTCACACCATGAGCTTCCGCCCCGGGTTACACCAGGAGCTACCGCCCCAGGAGACACCATGAGCTAACGCCCGGGGTGACACCATGAGCTACCACCCCGGGTTACACCATGAGCTACCGCCCCGGGTGACACCATGAGCTAACGCCCGGGGTGACACCATGAGCTACAGCCCCGGGTGACACCATGAGCTACCACCCTGGGTTACACCATGAGCTACCACACTGGGTGACACCATGAACTACCGCCCTGGGTTACACCATAAGCTACCGCCCCGGGCTACACCATGAGCTCCCGCCCCAGGTTACACCAACCCCATTGACGCGTCTGCTCACCCTCACTCCACGGATGAAATGAAAAGAAGCAATAAATTCAGAAACCCCTTGAAGACTCATAAATGTACTGACACAGCTTTGTTGATACCATACACTAGCGTAGTACGTCATTTCCTGTCTCATGCTACGTCATTCTATTTTTTTAAAGTTGAAGATAACATAAAAGCCGAACACGTTCTAATCGGGAAAAATATCCGGTAATGCGCAGTTGCACCTTAATAATCGGACATTTTTTTTACACAGCACTGTCGCCATTGACTCCCAAATCACATCCGTCACTTTACAAGTCACATAGCAGGTTTTTATGGATATTATCCGATTGCATCGACATGAACCCAACGATCTACTTTAATAAGATGTGTAGATGTTGAAGGTTAAGTGTACCACGCCAAGGATTCTCAAATTAAAATAAATTTTAAAAATAATAAACTTATTTTTTTATGGTTGAAATTTTTAAATAGACTTTAGAAATTTAAATGAATTAATGAAACAATGTTTATAATAATATTAATTTTTTTTTAAAAAAAAATTGTGTTTTATAAATTCGTGGATGCATAACCAACTTGCTAGTGTTGTATTTTCCCACTTGGTTCACATTGTTTACAACTCATCGTATTTAAAGTAGGGCTGTTATCGATTAATTTTAATTTAATCGTTAACTTTTGAAAAAATTACCGAATAATTAATCGATAATTTTGACTAAAACTGAAAATAAGATGTATGACGTTATTTAAATGAACATTTCATAAAATGCCCATGTCTTATGTATTTAATTTTGTTAAAAGATGGAGATAATTTAAAATAAGTAGTTCATTTTAATGCCAATGAATTTTAATTTTGTTATTGTTAAAAACAATGTTTTTTCAAAAAATCATTTTCCTTATAAAAACTGCTTAGTTTAAAGTATACACTTTTTATATATTTTTTTTTAAATGGAGAAGTCTGTATGTAAAGTCAAAATGATTATTAATTATTAATTATTTATTAATATATAGAAAAACTTGTTTAAAATATTCTCTTTAATTTTAATCGCTATTTTATCGATCTAAATAATTTTCATCGATACAATTTTTAACCGATTAATCGAGAAATTAATCGTTAATTTCCGCAGCCCTAATTTAAAGCTGTTTTTTTAATTATATATTGAGGAGCATTGAACAGGGTCCACATTTTTCCTGATTGAGAACTCCGATTGTCCTGGATGACAGTATGATACACTTCCGATGCGTGCAACAGGACACATCTTGGTCTCACAAACAAATATAGCTGCTGTGTTTCGTTTGAAAAACTGCGTGTTTCATGTCTACTATTGAACGGCTTTTTACCTTTTGTTTTGGGGGCATTCTCTTCAACTCGCTGAGCTTGCCACGAATGATCTCAGTGACATGATTAGCAAGGCCTCGCATGACAGGCTTGCTGTGTTACGATTTGATGTCCTGGTTGTGATTTTAATCTTCAGTTATGTCACCGTCACAAGCTAGTGATCTTGCCACGAGTTGCTGTTCCTGTCCTGGATTAATATCTGTGTCGGGAGTTAATGTTCCTGTCATGTGTTGTCCCTGAAAAGACGTATTTTCCCTTTAAACAGTCATTCTCCTCGTCATTATTTATTGTCTCTGTAATGAGTTTTCTCCCATAATATGAGTTGTTGTTCCTGTTATAAATTGTTACTATTAGGATATGTTGTTTCTGCTTTGAGTTATAGTTCCTGTTTTGAGTTATTGCTTCTGTTATTAGTTGTTCCTGTTATGAGTTGTTTTCCTTTAAATGAGTTTTTATCATTTTGAGGAGTCTTTTTCCCCCTGTAAGAAGTTGTTGCCCCTCTCATGAAATGGCGTCACATTCACGAGATGATCTTGTTGTCATCAAGAGGAAATAAAACTGACCCGAACAAATCACAATCAATAAACATGTAAACATGATCTCATCTTTAAATACAACTTATAAACCCTCTTGGTATCTCATGGGTGCCTCAGGCTTTTAGTCAAACGATTGAGATTATTTAATTTGGGAGAGGATGGTGGATTTTCAGAGGAGATGGGGAGGGGATATATTTAGAAATTCGATACAACTGTGTGAAATTTAAATTTTGTAGAGTGTTTTTATAATTATCTCTATATATAATTCTCCTCATGGTCCAACCATACCGGACTCCAAGCAAGCTGTCTGACCCCACCGATCAATCAGTTGTCAAGAGAAAGTAGTACACAGGGTGGGGGTCATCGAGAGCAACGATTCGTTCAATTGAGGTCAATTGCTTCGTTCTTTCAGAACAACTGAATGGCATGTATTTGGTAGTGTAGTCGAAGGTCGTAGGTTCAAGCCCAAGTTAAAACATTACTTTTAATTTTTTAAAATCTTTATGGTTGTGCCCGTTCATCTCCCACTTTCTTTTCGAACATGATTTCACAACGCGGCTGTTTCATTCGCGTTGTTCTGATTTCTTCGTGATGTAGTTTTTGTCTGTTCTCCCCCCCCCCTTAATTTCTTTGCGCTATTTATGAAGAAGTCTGCGGCGTACGCTACACCACGGGTCGCATCTAATATAATTTAAACGCTATAACAGGTTTGGTTTTCCCGTTTTCTGGTACACGTTATTAAACAGCAATATCTTTCTCACAATGATAACTTTGAAATCCTCAATATTTATAAAATAAGTTTAATCCTGCAACATGTGATGTGCATACAATTTTTACAAGATGAAACTTGTCAGATACACTCAAATCACCACCCCTCTCTCTCTTTCTCTCTCTCTCTCTTTCTCTCTCTCTCTCTCTCTCTCTCTCTCTCTCTCTCTCTCTCTTCCTAGTGCATTCACCACTCTTATCTCATGCATTCTGGCCTATCTCTAACTTCCCTGACGTGAAATCCTCTCTATCTCGCATTTTCTCACGGAAAACCATTATATATCTGATTTTGAAATAAAAGTGTATTCAAATAATTTATATTAAAAATATATTTATAAACTCAGTCTTCAAATATGTAGAAGCAAATTAGAAAATGCTTTGAAATGTATGGCTAACATATTATTATAGACTAGCTCAGGTGTGTCCAAAATTCGAAAAGAGAACCAAATTTATAAGAGCGCTATTTTCGGTTAGTGTGGGTAAAGGAAATGCATTTTCGTGACTTTATAAATACCTTATTCCGTCATTAAACATTTTCAAAAAATTGCATGACTTTTGTCAAGTTATGGATTTTGCTGTTGTGTTTTTTGTTTTGATGTTGTTGTTGCTACTGCGTACTTTACCACTGTCAAAATGTAACGAAATGCGTAGAGCAAAAGCCGAAAATGTTGAGTCAAAACTAAAGTTACAAAAAGTTTACAATTTCAAGAACAACGCCACATTTATTTGATTTCTCCTTTTGGCAAAAATAAACAATATTTTGACATCTATCTTCCACTTTGAATGTTATAGATTTTTTGCTGGCAAGTTAAAATTTAAGCACGGTCGTATTTTGCCCGAGAGGCGGAATTTAGAGGCCCCCTGGCTTAGCGAATGAATGAACAGTTGGGAATAATCTTTAATTAAAAACAATTAAAAATGGGACGAGATGAACCCTGTCACTGAAGCAAAAAGGAAAGCTCTTATGGCTTACAAGGAAAAGCCTACACCCGACAATTTGCATGCCTTAAAAACAGCTAAGTCACTTGCCCAAAAGGTTGCACGTAAATGTGTCAATACCTACAGGCTTAAGCTCTGTTCCAGTATACTATCAGCTGCAGACATGGGGAATGCAAAAGCCATGTACGAAAACATCAAAAGGCAATGGGCCCCTTGACATCAAAAGTTGCTCCTCTAAAGTCCAAAATTGGAGAAATTATTCAAGACCATGGCAGGCAGCACAGCTAAAACGGTGGGTTGAGCATTATCTGGAATTGTATTCAACAGTTACCACAGTCTCCAGCACCGCTCTAGATGACATCCCAGATATGCCACTCATGGAAGAACTTGATGTCGTGCCCACACAGGAAGAGCTGAGCAAAGCAATTGACAGTCTAGCTTGTGGAAAAGCGCCTGGGAATGATGGAATACCACCAGAGGTTCTAAAGAGTGGCAAGACAGCTTTACTCCAACCATTGCACGAGATTCTGTGCCTCTGCTGAGAACAGGGCTACATCCCCCAAGACCTAAAGGATGCAAATATAGTGACACTATATAAGAACAAAGGTGATAGGAGTGATTGCAATAATTATCGCGGCTTTCACTCCTTAGTATTGTAGGAAAGACCTTTGCCCGCGTTATACTAACACGTTTACAGAGCCTAGCATCCCGCGTCTATCCAGAATCTCAGTGCGGTTTCCGGTCCGGTCGGTCTACCATAGACATGGTGTTCTCCATACGACAGCTCCAGGAAAAATGCAGAGAGCAGCAGATGCCACTATACATTGCATTTGTGGACCTTACAAAAGCCTTCGACTTAGTCAGTCGCAACGGGCTATTCCAAATACTGGCAAAAATTGGCTGTCCCCCTCACCTACTTGCCATCATCAGACAGTTCCATGAAAATATGCTTGGCACAGTACAGTTCGATGGAGCTAAGTCAGAGGCCTTCCCTGTCAGCAGCGGAGTTAAACAAGGTTGTGTACTCGCACCAACACTCTTCGCAATATTCTTCTCTGTACTTCTTCGATACGCATTCAAGGATAGCAGTGAGGGAATCTGGTTACATACCAGAGCTGATGGAGGACTTTTCAACACTGCCCGCCTCCGAGCCAAGACCACAACGACGGATGTCCTAATTCGAGAGCTACTATTTGTGGATGATGCGGCAATAACAGCACATACAGAATCTGGTTTGCAACAACTCGTGTCAAGCTCCTCCAATGCCTGCAAATAATTTGGTCTGCAAATCAGCTTGAAAAAGACAAACATCATGGCCCAAGACACTCGACCTCCTCCTACCATAAATATCGATAACGAAAACTTGAAGGTTGTGGACAGCTTCACCTACTTGGGATCCAAGGGCTCAAATTCGCTGTCCATTGAAGAAGAAATAAACAGCAGAATTGGCAAGGCAGCCGCAACAATGGCTAAACTAAATAAGCGGGTCTGGCAAAACACCAAGCTAACGGAGAAAACCAAACTGTGCGTCTATCGAGCCTGTGTCATCAGTACATTAGTATATGGGAGCGATACATGGACCACTTATACATCACAAGAATGTAAGCTTAACAGCTTCCATTTGAGATGCCTGCGCCGCATCCTTGGTATTAAATGGCAAGACAAAGTGCCTAATAGTGAGGTCCTAATGCGTGCCAATACCCAAAACATGTTCTCAATTCTTAGTGAAAGACGCCTGAGGTGGCTAGGACATGTCAAAAGAATGAGCCCCGGCCGCATCCCGAAGGACCTCCTATATGGTGAACTTGCTTCAGGAAAGAGGAAAACAAGTCGCCCACGCTTGCGATTTAAAGATGTCTGTCAAAGGGACAAGAAAGCAGCCAAAATACATACAAGTGACTGGGAGTGTAAGGCAGAAGACCGATCTACGTGGCGCACAGTTGTTAAAGAGGGCGTCATAGTAGCCGAGGAGCGAAGAATTGAGGAGGCTGCAGACAGAAGAGCTATGAGAAAGGCCAAAACATTTGGAAGCACAGAACTCGTGCGTAAAAACTGTGGCAAAGACTATCACTCAAGGATAGGACTGCACAGCCACTCGAGGAAATGCAACCCAACACAACGGTGATGCACCATCGTCTCACGAGACGGAAGGATGCCGGATAATAAAATTGAAATCCTCGATAAAAACGAAATAAGTTTAATGCAGCAACGTATGTACAATTTTTCAAGGTGAAACTTGTCAGAGAGAACTCAACACAACCATCTGTCTCTCTCGTGCCATCTCCACTTTCTTCTACTGTCTTCTTATGCATTCTGGTCTATGCTTTACTTTCACCACGATATCTCCTATCAACCACACATCTTATATGTTACAGACATCTTATATGTTACAGACATCTTATATGTTACAGACGCTCCCTCTGTAGATGGCAGAGTCGTTTAATTTAGCAATATTTAAAATAATTCTTAAACACTTCACTAAATTCGCAATGATCGAATCTTTTCAAAAAACAAAAAAACTTACCGTTTAGAAAAATTTTATACACTTTAAAAAAAAAAAAGAAGTATCAGAAAACGTCACAGATGTAAACCAAGCATCTAAAACATAAGCATTTTTTTGACATAAACATACACGTGTAGATGGGTAATAAAAAAACGTTTAAAAACAAGTTTTTCACTTTAAATCTTTTATACACGAGACATAACTATAATGATGTTTATTATAATACGCAGAACAAAGCAATCCGAAAATGCAAAATTTTAGTTATGTCTTGCAAAACATGTCTAACATAATGCGCACCGATAGTGAATATATTTTTTAAAAAAGTACTGTCAATGTAATGCGCACCTTATTGCACGACATGACAGGTTGTTCAACATAATACGCACCACAAAATTTTATCTCAGAAAAATTAGGTAGTGAGTATCGTCTCGTCAGGACGACCCAATATGCGGTTGCATACGCGCTCGTCCACTTCCGGTTATTGCTATTCTTAGTAACATTGTTTATAAAATGATGTTTATAAAATTGAAGAGTTACAAGTATTCACTGCGTCTTTCATTGAACCTCCGATTCTATATGTGCATTCAAACAATCTCTAAAATCTATCACTAAACCTAACCCAAAACCCTAAAAACTATCACTAAATCTAACCCAACCCTAAAAACTATCACTAAACCTAACCCAAACCCTAAAAGCTATCACTAAACCTAACCCAAACCCTAAAAAATATCACTAAACCTAACCCAAACCCTAATAACTTTCACTTAACGTAACCCTTAAGTCTATCCCTAAACCTAACATCAAAACAAACCATTTTAAAAAAAAATCTTATTCATTATCAATTCATGTAATATTGTTTGAAAAAAAAACAAAAACAAAAAACAACAAAAAATAGACATCAATAAGAAATCGAACCCCGGACCTACGATGTAGCGTACTATCCTATTATCAATACGACCACACAGCCACAATCAACTTAGAAACTTTTAACCTTATAAAAAATGTTACCAAGAATAGCAATAACCGGAAGTGAACGAGCGCGTATGCAGCCGCATATTGGGTCGTCCTGACGAGAATATACTCACTACCAAAAAATTAACATGATACATAAAGATTTTTTTTTTAAATTCAAAAATTCAATTACCGTTCATTCGATCAATCTGAAATTTTGATACATCATTTTATTATCGGCATGACTGTGCCTGCAAAATTTCAGCTTGCTAGCTTACGAGGAAGTGGGTTAAAAATCGATTCAAAGTTTTTTCAGCAAGCAAGCACGCACGGTCGGTAGCACGGGCTCAGGATTTTTTAAAATTAAGACACACCTACCACATTAAGACACACCTACCAAATTAAGACACTCCTACCACATTAAGACACACCTACCAAATTGAGACACACCTACCAAATTAAGACACACCTACCAAATTAAGACACACCTACCAAATTGAGACTGTGTGCATCTGTATGATAAGAAGCCCCGCAAAGGCCACAATAATAATTTTAAAAAAAAATATTATAATGGTTTAAAAGAAATATACTGAACTATTATTAATTATTCCCTCTTTTTGTTATCAATAATAAAAGGGATTATTTTTAAAAGTTATAAAAATTAGAGATTTAACGGCGCCTTTTTTAAATGGTGCAGGCTGGCGCCCTTGGCAACTGGCGCGGGCGGCGCCCTTGGCAACTGGCGTGGCCGGCGCCCTTGGCAACAACCCCAATGCCGCGCCGGTGTTACGCCACGTTTACAATTTCCCAGCGATTTTAATTGTGTCCCCTACAAGTTAAATGAAAGTTTTCTTCTTGCGACAACAACTTAGATATATTATTGCAACGATTATTGACGTCATAACTTTCCGCACTATCCATTGGTTTATTTTAAAGCAAAATTCTTGATCGCACAACAGCTAAGAATAAAGGTAAACAATATCACTGTTTATGAACTGACAGGGGCGTTAATGTGGCTAATTAAAACTCCCGAAGCAAATTTCAATTCGTAGATATTATTCCCTGACTGAATTTTTTTGTTTTTTTCTTTCATATTTTAATACAATGTTATTTCCTTCTCCAGTTGGTTCTTGAGGGAAGTTTACCAAAATAACGCCAGTGCCCTGTACGCAGGCGTCAATATCCACGTCATTACTTATTGACATGTCAACATAAAGGACGTCAATGAGGAAGGACTGACATGTCACCGCGACCAGACCTGAATTCCTGGGCCAGCCAAACATGCGTGTTACATAACGTTTGTCATTCTCAGCCTGTGACCAGCAAGAGGATCCCTGCTCTGGACCAAGTAACAAAATCTTGATGATTGGTCATAGGTTTGTACTGAGGTCGCCATTAGAGTGAAATATTTTTTTTAAAAAAATCTAAATGTCTCTCATGTCTTTATTATTTTACTTATTCACGGTCAATAGTTAACAGGGTAATTCCTATTCTAAATGACAAGATGTTTTGTCTTTGAAAGAAGAAGAAACATTTATTCAAGATCTATTGTCTAATACTTTTTTCAAAATAAGTGTAGAAAATAGGGCGTATTGGATTCATAGTTATTATATACAGGGCATTTGCTTTTGGCACTTGATGCCTTTAATTTGTTATTTGCTGTCAACTGTCTAGCTATTGGTTATCAGTTTGTTGAGATTACAAGCACACAGTGATAAGGAATCTATTTGACTTCCCTGAATTTTCTCCTAATCTGGCTTGTAAATTTGTTGATTTAAAAAGAAAAAAATCAAAATGAGGTGTTTTATGGCGTAATGAGAATCATGGGTTCGAGTGAAGGCAGGGAACCTTTCCCGAAGTTTAAGGGTGTTCCTCAGTATCTGTGAAGGCAGGGAACCTTTCCCGAAGTTTAAGGGTGTTTCTCAGTGTCTGTGAAGGCAGGGAACCTTTCCCGAAGTTTAAGGGTGTTCCCGAGTCCATCCAGTAGGGAACCTTTTTCGAAGTTTAAGGGTGTTCCTGAGTGTCTGTGAAGGCAGGGAACCTTTCCCGAAGTTTAAGGGTGTTCCTGAGTGTCTGTGAAGGCAGGGAACCTTTCCCGAAGTTTAAGGGTGTTCCCGAGTCCATCCAGCTCTAATGAGCACTTTACATTAGTCATGAAAATTTTTTTTAAAGAGAGCCTTAATGATCAAAGTATTAATCACGGGCCCTTAACATATAGAAAGAATAGAATCATCAACCTAATATGCAACCTCAAGTCCCCCCATCCCCCCAAAAAAAAATTTAAAAAAAAAAAAAAAATTAAATTGCTGAGTCATGGTTTCCGTCGTGGTGGAATGTGTTGATTTCGTCACTACACAGTCATGACGGGAAACACTTGGCGTTTATTGGTGTATTGATCACGTGCAATGCGTCACTGATACTGTCCTGGCCTGTAGGTGTTATACACCATACACTGTCCTGGCCTGTAGGTGTTATACACCATACACTGTCCTGGCCTGTAGGTGTTAAACACTGTCCTGGCCTGTAGGTGTTATACACTGTCCTAGCCTGTAGGTGTTATACACTGTCCTGGCCTGTAGGTGTTAAACACTGTCCTAGCCTGTAGGTGTTAAACACTGTCCTGGCCTGTAGATGTTATACACTGTCCTGGCCTGTAGGTGTTAAACACTGTCCTAGCCTGTAGGTGTTATACACTGTCCTGGCCTGTAGGTGTTATACACCATACACTGTCCTAGCCTGTAGGTGTTATTCACCATACACTGTCCTGGCCTGTAGGTGTTATACACTGTCCTAGCCTGTAGGTGTTATACACTGTCCTAGCCTGTAGGTGTTATACACCATACACTGTCCTGGCCTGTTTTATACACTGTCCTGGCCTGTAGGTGTTATACACCATACACTGTCCTGGCTTGTAGGTGTTATACACAATACACTGTCCTGGCCTGTAGGTGTTATACACTGTCCTGGCCTGTAGGTGTTATACACTGTCCTAGCCTGTAGGTGTTATACACTGTCCTAGCCTGTAGGTGGTATACACTGTCCTGGCCTGTAGGTGTTATACACTGTCCTGACCTGTAGGTGTTATACACTGTCCTGGCCTGTAGGTGTTATACACCATACACTTTCCTAGCTTGTAGGTGTTATACACTGTCCTGGCCTGTAGGTGTTATACACTGTCCTGGCCTGTAGGTGTTATACACTGTCCTGGCCTGTTTTTTACACTGTCCTAGCTTGTAGGTGTTATACACCATACACTTTCCTAGCTTGTAGGTGTTATACACTGTCCTGGCCTGTTTTTTACACTTTCCTAGCTTGTAGGTGTTATACACCATCACAACGGGTACACCAGAATGTATAATTCTATTTGTTCCCCTTATTTGGCAGTTGAAGATCCGGAGGAGTTTTAAGGAGTAAGTTGTGAGGGGTGACACCCTGATCCATCGCCCCGGGTGACACCAACCCTAGTGACGCCTCTGGATGAGCCATCACGTGAGACATCTAGGCAGTAACTACCTTCTACAAAGGAGGGGGTTTGTCGTCATCCTCAACACTATCATCATCCTCTGCATACAGCAAACAGACACACCAGTACAAATATTATATCTCAGAAATTGTTTGATCCTTAAAATATCTTTTCAAGGAGTTCATAAATTATAGATTCCTCTTTAACAGTCTTCAAAAAGACGCGAGACTTAACGTTATAAAAAATTGTAGATGAAAGATATATTTTGAAACGAAATCCTAAAATAATTTGAAAGATTTTTTTAAACGGACGATACGCTTATAAGGCTGTCAGTTTCTTTCACTTATTAGATACCAGAGTGTTGGCAAGGTGCCATCTATGCAAGTCCTGGAGCAAATGGTGACGAGCATTCGTATCGTCAGATCGGCGGTCGTCGGCAGAATAAATTAAAACATAAAGGGAAATGGAAAGATTGACGTCATCAAATATTGATCCGCATAAGCGAAAGCGTGGTCTCTGGGCGTGTCCTCAATATCTACAGCCAAGGGAGGGTAGGTATAATAGACTTTCTTCTACTGTCTTGTTTGTGGCGACTCTTACTTTTCTTTTAGCTTACACGTCGGGGTTAGCGGTTACCGTATACGCACTGTTAAAAGTTCTCAAAGCCTCATTATTTGGTCACCTTATAGAGGAGTGCTTTGCTTTTAAAAAATAAAATCAATAAATACATGTAACAACTGCAAATTAAACCCCATTGAGATACAAGGGGGTGAATGGGTGGGGAGTGGCTGAGTTTTTAATGATGAGCTTGGAGTAAACCTAATTTTAAATTCAAATGTGGATATATTCTCTTTAAATGTAAGGTGAAAAAGTCCTTAACTCAAAGACGTAGTATGACATCTTGTCCTTAACTCAGTAACGTAGTATGACATCGTGTCCTTAACTCAGTTACGTAGTATGACATCGTGTCCTTAACTCAGTGACGTAGTATGACATCGTGTCCTTAACTCAAAGACGTAGTATGACATCTTGTCCTTAACCAAGTGACGTAGTATGACATCGTGTCCTTAACCAAGTGACGTAGTATGACATCTTGTCCTTAACTCAGTTACGTAGTATGACATCGTGTCCTTAACTCAGTGACGAAGTATGACATCTTGTCCTTAGCTCAAAGACGTAGTATGACATCTTGTCCTTAACCAAGTGACGTAGTATGACATCGTGTCCTTAACTCAAAGACGTAGTATGACATCTTGTCCTTAACCAAGTGACGTATTATGACATCGTGTCCTTAACCAAGTGACGTAGTATGACATCTTGTCCTTAGCTCAAAGACGTAGTATGACATCGTGTCCTTAACTCAGTGACGTAGTATGACGTCATGTCCTTAACCAAGTGACGTAGTATGACATCGTGTCCTTAACTCAGTGACGTAGCATGACATTGCGCCTAGTAGGGGGAAGTTAAAACTGCTATCCCAACTCAAAAACAAAGGAAACCTGGAAAACAAGGAACCTTTACAAAATCAATGTCTTCCTTAATGGCTTCGAAGCTTAATCCCATCCCCCCGCCCCCTACACTATTAAAAAAATCATGTTAAGCCTGGTCCCTTTTGGAACTCAGGATGTGTTAGCGCATTTTCGTATTATGTATCAGTACTTATGTTAGATATCAGCATTATGTAGTTATTAGTAATTGTGTTTAGATTTTAGACATATTTTTATGAATTTTCTTGTGTAATGAATATACCTGAAATTTTTTTTATTTAAAAGTCATTTCTTGACATTTTAAATTTTTTTATTTTCTCTTTAATCTAACTACAAGTGGTTTGTGGTCACTGAAATAGGACTCATGAATGAAACATTCTAAACTGTAATCAGCTAATCGCCGAAATACTCCATCAATTGTTGTTTGATAGATCGTGGTTGCCAATCTTGGTGAAAGTAGTTGAATGTTGAAGCTTGTTTCGAAAAAGTTTTCAATTTCTGCCCATGGGCCGCTAATATCTTAATTGAACTCACCACAAATGATGACGTAAAACTCTCTAAACTTTTACACATATTCTAATGACGTCAACAAAAAAAACAACTAATACTTTTGACAATACTAAGACTTCCGGCAATGGCGGCCGTTGCCTGCGCCAGTGTTATCTCTCGATTCGCAATGTTTTTTTGGTAGTTTTAACGGGTTTTTTTTAACGGATCGAGCAACTGAGTGTTGATGCACAAATGGCAGGTCAGGACATACAAAAAACATATTTACATCATGGGTCTAGGACTTATGGTTGCTGAGATCTAGGGTGATGACAGACGGACGGACAAAACGGGTGCAATAGCGCATTCGACTTCTCGAAAATGCGCTAAAAAAACGCTTTCTGAACCTGAACATAGTACTACTTTTGCTTCGCTTTAAATATTTCGCATCTACGTACTGCTGCTAAGTCGAGTTGTTTTTGTTTTTTTAAAATCATTTTAAAAGCTACATTTCAACATACGCACATACACTGAACCATTTAGACATTAAATAAAATTTAAATTGAAATGTACTTTTTCTAAAAACAATTGCAAAATTATTGCAAATGATTCTAATAAATTAAGAAAATATTAAAATTAAACTTTAAAAAATAAAGAATCATGTGCTGCTATCAGTTGCGTAACAACGGCTTGGCATTGGCACAGTTGCCAAGGGCGCCGATCTGCACCAGTTCAAAAGGGCACCGCTAACTCTCTATTTTTAATTTTTTATTTAAACAAAGGGCGCAAAAAATAAATTAGTTAAGTGCGTCAAAAACCCAGTTACTCCTCTGGCTGCTTTGGACTTAAATTATCTGCATTCCGATAAAATTCTATACTTTTGGTTACTTGATCAAATGGTTCAAGTCTATAATTAGTTGCACCATTTTGTAAATAAAAAGATGAACTTTAAAGTATTATATTTTTAACATTCAGTAAGAAAAGATGTATAAAGAAGTGACAATCTTCATCTCTTCAGCTATAGGAAAAGTGAGTTTTAGTAAGTTCACAAGACTCTTGGCTGGAAAACAGACAGACAGACAGGCAGGTAGTCAGGCAGACAGACGGACAGACGGACAGACAGACAGACAGACAGACAGACAGGCAGACAGGCGGACATACAGACAGACAGATAGACACAGACAGACAGACGGACAGACAGACAGACAGACAGACAGGAAGACAGACAGGCAGGCAGACAGACAGACAAACAGACAGATAGAAACAGATAGACAGACAGACAGACAGACAGGCAGACAGACAGACAGGCAGACAGACGGACGGACGGACAGACAGACAGACGGACAGACAGACAGACAGACAGACAGACTGATAGACACAGACAGACAGACAGACAGGCAGACAGGCAGACAGACGGACAAACAGACAGACGGACAAACAGACAGACGGACAGACAGACTAGTCCTTGAGCATAGTAGCAACATATTAAATAACAAAATCAGAAAGACCATATTTTTGTTATTAGATCGGAGAGAAAGCTTAAAACCAGTCTTTAAAAAATACAGCTGCACCGGTTCTTTTTTAAAATGTCTTCAATTTTGGTTAAAGTTTAAGTCACTTTTTGTGACTGGAATTTCCCCGGTATCGTGTTTGTTAAGATCTAGAAATTTATCAGCTCTACATGTTTCCTAGTAGCTACACCAAAATGTAGTGTACCACCTAACAGATACACCAAACTGTAGTGTACCACCTAACAGCTTCACTGAAATGTAGTGTACCACCTAACAGATACACCAAAATGTAGTGTACCACCTAACAAATGTAGTGTACCACCTAACAGATACACCAAAATGTAGTGTACCACCTAACAGATACACCAAAATGTAGTGTACCACCTAACAGCTTCACTGAAATGTAGTGTACCACCTAACAGATACACCAAAATGTAGTGTACCACCTAACAGATACACCAAAATGTAGTGTACCACCTAACAGCTACACTCAAATGTAGTGTACCACCTAACAGATACACTAAAATGTAGTGTACCACCTAACAGATACACTAAAATGTAGTGTACCACCTAACAGATACATTAAAATGTAGTGTACCACCTCACAGATACATTAAAATGTAGTGTACCACCTAACAGCTACGACTGACACAAGTAGTACAGACATCCTACTTGCCTGGATTAGAAACCATCGCTTCTATCCCACATTCCTTGGGCATTACGGAGGGAATATTATCTAAATGTGACAGGTAAAGCGCCATTAAAATACAAACCAGACATATTTGAAATACCAGATTTCACCAACAAGATTTCTTGAGACACAAAAGTAGCTCAACTGTTTCCGGGCCACACTTGTCCGAAAATTGTCCGTGTTTTGTCCAAGGCTTGTCAAATTTGACGCGGCTAGAAAAAAAAACATGTCAAAATTTTATTTTTTGTCACTCTGGTTTAGCCAGAAGTCTTATCACTTAGCCTTAGTGGAAATAATTTTTCTTCGTCTCTTCGGAGTACGTATGTCTTTTAAATTTAGAATCAGATTCCTATTCACATCACTTTGACTGATATGACCAAATATTTTTCGCGTCTGCCCGCGACGACACGCGATGCGATAGTTCCCACCCGCCTGGGCTCACGGATAACGCCTCTGGAAAACAAAACGGGAGCCCAATTTGTCAAGATACGCCACCGTCCGTCTCGTGCTGGAGAGAAGGGCGGCAATCTCGGGCGGACGCGATCCGATACGGCCGCCGAGATAGCGCACTTTTGAATGACGCTCCGGGCCGCGTGGATCCGAAATCCGAGAGTTCAAAACGTCAAACGATGGAAGATGGGCATCGGCTACTGCAATAGGAACTCTCAGTTTTCTTATCGGATCGCCCGGACGAGCGAAAACCTGGAGGAGGAAAGCTGGGCAAGACCCGAGCCGAGTCACACCGTCCTGGTGTAGTATAAGCATGTGTAAGTTTACATTCCTCGTTCTGAAACGAAGAAGAAGAAAAAGAAAGCAGAATGTGTTTCTTTGTTGTTTATCATTCATCACAAGTATTGTCTGGGTTTCATATTAGTGGCATTTTATATTATAGTAGGCTCGTATCTAGTTATTTTATTTTGTGTATGGTTTCCTTCGCCTGGGAAAATTTTTTTAACTTAAGAAAAAATTATTTTAAAAGAACCTTTTATCCTTTGGTATTGTCCACAGAAAATAAGAATAGAAAACAAGGTGCATGCTGAGATTACAAACAGGACAATGGCCTTCAACGGATAAGCAAACTTTGGCCCTCGGGAGACACACGTCCCGTTGTGGAGTTCAGTGTCACACAAAGAAGCCTGAACTAATTTTTAAAATCAATACACCAATCTTGAAGTCAAAATACAGCTAGCAGTTGGGTGCGGTCATTTCACGTTTCCAGGCTAATTTGTGTGGCCTTTATGTTTGCCAACAACTACATTTGTCATGAAGCCAGTTTTAAGTAAATAAAAATATAACATTTTTATTTCAAAGGTCATTGAAATTAAACAAACAAGACGTAGATGTAGAATTTAATAGCAGCGTCGTTGAGATATTGTTAATCTTATTTACACGCACTTATTAGTGTAGGTTTCAAAATATTATTTTCAATAATGAATTCTACGGGATACTAAAATATTCAAATATTCCTTTGACTGATGAAAATATTATTGAGACTGTTTTAGCTGAGTTTACTATTTATATTTAGAACCGAAAGAAACGTATTGTTTTTAAACTAGGCACATCGGACATTGAGCGTTTAGAGGTGGGATCGCTACAAGGTGGGATCGTTTAGAGGTGGGATCGCTACAAGATGGGATCGTTTAGAGATGTGATCGCTAAAAGATAGGATCGTTTAGAGGTGGGATCGCTACAAGATGGGATCGTTTAAAGGTGGGATCGTTAAAAGATATGATCGTTTAGAGGTGGAATCGCTAAGAGGTAGGATCGTTTAGAGGTGGGATCACTAAAAGATAGGATTGTTTAGAGATGTGATCGCTAAAAGATAGGATCGTTTAGAGGTAGGATCGCCAAAAGATAGGATCGTTTAGAGGTGGGATCGCTAAAAGATAGGATCGTTTAGAGGTGGGATCGCTTAAATATGGGATCGTTTAGAGATGTGATCGCTAAAAGATGGGATCGTTTTGAAATGTGATCGCTAAAAGATGGGATCGTTTAGAGGTGGGATCGCTAAAAGATGGGATCCATTAGAGGTGGTATCGCCCTGAAATGGTTGTTTGGTGATTAACTTGTCCAGGTAGTTAATGATTGACAGATGAGATCGACTCATGATGGCATCGTTTATACAGACATGTGATCGCTCATAAATGTGATCGTCAAAGATTTTATTTTTTTAAGAGATTTTGAAGTCATCCAGAGATGTGATCGCCTAGAAATTCGAGGTGGGATAAAAAAAAAATTTTAAAACCTTCTTATCATTTACTCACTATGTTTTTTAAAATAATTTTTTAAAGTAAAGCTGAAATTAATCTGTAGCGGGAAATGATTGTAGAGTAAAAATAACCCGCTCATTTGCTGACTTTATTCAATGGAACTACCATTCTAGTTATTAGTACTCCTAAGTCGATTTACCACCCACCCCCTTTAAATTTATACACAAAACTTTATCTTAATGTTCGCTAATGGTAAGTAGTATTTTCTGCTTCTAATTTTTGAAAAATATAAATCAGAATACAAGAAACAAATTATGTAATTATTTCTCAATTTCCGAAAAAAAAACATCTACAAGTACGGTACAATAACAGTACAATATATTCAAATCATGAAATTTTTATTTTTCACTTCAACGCGTTTTTACGGTACGACCTTCTCATTGTGACCGACCCCTTACAGAAGTGTCAGTGGGCCAGTGAAAAGATCTGTCTGTTGCCCCCGGGGCGCGGCTCGGTTTCATGGGCAAAACACGGGCTCCCGGGACTGTAAGGTGAGACCGCATTCAGGCTCGGCGGAAACAAGTCAGAGAGGGTGCCGCTAAGTGCCGCAAGTTTCAGCTGTGGTGCGCTACACCTCGAGCCTGTCAGTGGTGTCAGGAACATCCGGGTTTTTTGTGCCAAGATGGACACTGCACAAGTTTAAGTGGAGCTTAAACAAAAATTTAAAAATTCCACTTTAGCTCCACTTACATACAGATTTCCACTTCATTTTAAATAACATATAATAAAAACGTGGGCGTATTTGTTGTTGCTGTTGTGGTTTTGCATTTGGAGGAAGGGGCGTGCTCGAAAGGGTCATAGAGAGGGGGGGGGTACGATGTTAGAAAATTAAGACCAGCAATGTTTATGTAGTTGGGAAATATTTATGAAAAATCCTGGCATTGTTTAATGACCAAAATGATTAGTGATTTCATGGGAATTCTCAATTATTTTTATAATTGTCTGCTACCATTATTAAAAAATATTTATGTTCTTTTTGAATTTATTTTTCTTTTCATGTATTTTTTTAAAAACTGTATCGTAAAATTTTTGTTGGGTAAAATTCTATATTCCTATTACGGGACAATAACAACAATCCTCGAAAGTTAACATAATCACTAGTGAATTATTCTTTCGCTTAAAATTTTACATATTCTCTGATGCACATTCCCGAATCTACAGGGACAAACGTGTATTCAAATGACATAAGTAATCGTCTTCTTCGACAATGATGGGTTCCCGAAGCCTCACTTGGTGACCCTGGCTTTTTGTTCCCCCCTGAACGCCCAGTGAATCTGGTCAAAGGTGAGGACAGCACAACTATGTTTACCCGGCACGAGCTCGTCATGCCAGCAGTGGGCGAGGTGCCGTGTCTGAGACATCCAATAAATAAGAATGATAATAAAGTGATGGCGTACAGTCCTGGCAATATCGCCCCACCCCCCACCCCTAAAAATGTGAATTTGACAAAAATGCAAGTTGAGTACAAAACGTCATGTTCTAAGAACAAATATCTGTCAGTGTCCACTGATGTTCATGTAAGACACAATGACATGTTCCATAAAATGTCTGTGTCCACTAATGTTCATGAAAGACACATTGACATGTTCCATAAAAGAGGAAACACAATAAAAGAGAATGAGTAGATAATTTTATTTGACAGTTTTACATTGTATTCTCTTTTTTTTTTTTTCTCGAAAGCAAAGCTGCGACATTTTAGTCTTGGCCCTCGCTCACGCTACCAGCTAAAGGGACGTCACTCTAACTCACAATCCCGAGCCTATCCTGAAGGTCAGATGGTCTCAGCGCGTTATTCCCCTTACTCCATAACAGGAATCCCTATCCCCCCTCCCGTACCATGCCCCACCCCACGTTTGGGCATCAAAGCAAGAACTCTTATCCGCGCCAACACCCGCCCACCGGAACTGATCATTGTCAGAGCAACAATGTTTGGGAGTACATTCCCTTTGTTCGTTCTCTCGTCTCATGACGAGACGCAGGAGCGTAGTACGTGTGTATTTAAGAATTAATATATTTTCTCTTTTCTTCCGTTCATCCCCCTATCCGTCGTCTCTACCTCCCTCCCACCCCTTGGTTGCCCCCTCTGCACCCACCCCTCGTCGGTCCTGTCCGTCTAAGCGCCAACGAATGGCAAAGTCTGTTGCCTGGAAATGAGAGCCCGTTAAAGGGCGTGTTTTGTTTTATGCCGGTAATAAGAGAAACATGACTTGGAAATTATTTATTTTACTCGACAAAATGGAGTTATGGAGATAATAGGGAGCAACGGGGGCGACCGATGGGGTTAAGTCACGTGGCTTGAGTTTATACTCGGGCCTGTACGGTAAACATGGAGTCGGGGTCTCCTATGCGGTCATGGGGGTCAGCAAGCTGTGCAGAGAAATCACCCGTCGCGGCCGTCTAATCTAGACATAGCAACAGATTCCCGTGTACCCCGGCCACAGAAAGAGCGAGAAATAAAAAAAAATATTAAAAAACTATTCGGGGAATCTACCAGTGTAATCTGGAGACACGAAACAAAACATCTGAGCGGCTAATGTTACAAAGGTTCTTGTGTGTTATAACATTACTCCCTTGGGCCGTGAGTCCTTATATGGAGTGGATGACAACGACCTCGACGTGTAAGCCTGGAGTCAGACGAGGCACAGCCGGACGAGACGAAAGCCTTGGCCAGTAGGTCAGAGATCAATCTTTGTAACCACCGGGTTCATGGGAAATAACTCCGGAATGATTAAGGGCGGGGAGTTGGGTAATTCAATCCTTACCGGCCTCTAGAGGTTGAGCTCATGAAATGTGGTCTAATTTTGGAGAAGTACCGATACATGGTAGAGGGAAGGGAAATGTTTGGTGCGAGGTCACTGAAATAATTTCCCATCTTCAAAAAATTTGATGATCAGTAAACTTGTGCTTTGATCTTAGCTCATCAGATTAATGTATCAATGTCTTTAGGAAAAAGCTGTGTTGCATCAAGGAGTAAGTGTATAGATATAGAAATATCTGCGATATTAAGGTGGGCCGATTCCACTAACAGAAATAAAAGAAAGAATATCAGCCAAAATACAGGGCCTAGCTCCAGTAGGCAGGAAATACTCAAATTAAAAAAAAAAAAAACATTACAAGAGAAAAAAGAAAACTTTTCATAAAACTCTATGTAATCGGCCTAGCTGTAACATATGCAAGTACAACGTGAACCCTTACAACAACTGCAGAAAACCTGTTGCATACATCGGAGAAAAAAGTTCTCAGGAAAATAGTTGGGCAGAAAAGGATGAATACGGGTAGGGAATATGAACTAATCATGACTCATGACCCCCCACGGTCTACACCAGGATCCAACAAAAGTTTTAGAAATAATAAAAGGGGGGGACTCTCAGAAGAAATGACAGATGACAGAGGAGTGAAGAGAGGTATGCTAAAACCTGAAGAGGAAAACGGATCAAAGGCAGATCTAGGCATAGAGGAATAGATGATATAGAGAAAGATCTACAGCATCTGCGGTATCAAAACATGGAATAGAAAGACAATGGTCAGGTCTGATTGGAAGGAAATAGTGTGGCAGGCCAAAGCCTTACATGGGCTGTAGCACCCCCAGGATAGTTGGAAGCAAACTCTCAAAGTCCTACATGGGGTGTAGCACCACCAGGATAGTTGGAAGCAAACTCTCAAAGTCCTACATGGGGTGTAGCACCACCAGGATAGGTGGAAGCAAACTCTCAAAGTCCTACATGGGGTGTAGCACCACCAGGATAAGTGGAAGCAAACTCTCAAAGTCCTACATGGGGTGTAGCACCACCAGGATAGGCGGAAGCAAACTCTCAAAGTCCTACATGGGGTGTAGCACCGCCAGGATAAGTGGAAGCAAACTCTCAAAGTCCTACATGGGGTGTAGCACCGCCAGGATAAGTGGAAGCAAACTCTCAAAGGCCTACATGGGGTGTAGCACCGCCAGGATAAGTGGAAGCAAACTTTCAAAGGCCTACATGGGGTGTAGCACCGCCAGGATAAGTGGAAGCAAACTCTCAAAGGCCCTATATAGAGGAAAGTGCTTATGATGCTTGCAAAAAATTAAGTCACAGATTAGATGCATTGCAACATAAAAATATTAGGGCTGGTAGCGATTAATTTTAATTTAATCGTTAACTTTTGAAAAATTAACGATTAATTAATCGTTAATTTCGATTAAAGTCAAAAATTAAACTTTATGATTTCATAAGTAACAATTATTAAACGTTCTTGTTGAAAATCTAAATAACACTGGAATGTCTCCTTTATATGTCATCTTTTAACCAACTACGCAAAAAGACAAGTGTGTTGACATTATTTGGTTCAAGTGGGGAACGGGTCTAATTGACAATATAACTAGCCGAGCTGAATATTTATTCACATGGAACTGAGGTAACTGGTATGCACAAAACGGTCTTTGCAAAGAATGGCATTATCGGATATCGGTGTTCATTAAGTTTCCACCAGTGTAGAGGATTAATGGATTCAGGAACTTTCATCTCTATTTTGTAATGAAGTAATTCATCGGAAGAATTGTCGTCATTTTCTGTCTCTGACTCAGACTCCATTACTGCCATTAGCTTAATGTAGGCTAAATATTAGAACCATTGTAGGCAAACTTTATCAACATTTTGAACATTCCCGTCAGTCAACAGTTAAAAAACCAAAATGTTCGTGTAATCGTAAAGAAATTAATGTTTGTCAGCCGCTATTTTTATATTTATATTTTAAAAAATACTTTTTCACTTCCAATAATTTGTAAGTGATGGGTTGATTAATCATTAAGAAATACTTAAGTCGTTAAAAAGTTTTATGATTAATCGAGAAATTCCCTTAAAAAATATAACGTGGAAAATTCAGATATGGGTTTAGGGTAGGGGGAATATTTAGAGTGGATGGAGGGATGAAATGGGGTAGAAATAGCTGAAGGAAGAGGTCAAGTTCGATAGTTTAGGTGGGGGAAAATACACGGACGAGGCTGATGAAATTTTTTGAATTCTTTTATTACTTTGTCTTTGACAGAGGTGCGCAACCTTTGGGCTATTGACAGGGCCGCATAAAAATAAACATTGTTTTAAAAAATTGCATGGGCGCCAAAGGTTTTTCAATGAAAGACGAAACGGCGGTATCTAAAATTTACCTCGCAAAATAGTCAACGCGAGATTAAAATGACACGCTCATAATGTGTTGTAGGCAAACACGGTGCTTAATTACAAACAAAAAACGTTTCCATCGATAGTCACACATTTTTCTACTTTATTGAACATCGTCATGGCAACCTAACATGTGACACAAGTACAGCACGAGTAAATGTTTAAGTGGTGTCAGTATCTTGAGGACGCAATCATCGAATAAGTGATACGTTTTATTATTTGTTCTGCTCTTTTAAAATGAATTTTTAAAAATAAAATTTTCGAAGCTTTTAGAGATTCTGTTTTTAAATATATCTCCAAGGACAAATTAATCTTCAATGGACGTCGTCCAAAGATTGGTGACATGTTTCTTGTTGTGCGTTGTTTAACTTTTAAGCTGGGATAAATTTAATTGATGTCCATCTTCATTTGTTTTTACGTTTTTTTTTTTTTAATTTTTGGAGACGGTACAGCTAATAGTGTTCCAGTTTGAACTCTACCTGAAGCCACCAGAAAGGCGATGGACCAAAATTCTCATTCAGTTACCAAAGTCTGTGTAAATTCTGATTGCTAGTGCAAAGTAGTTTTTTTTTTTTTTTTAAAAATAAAAGGAAGATAATTCTATGATAAGGTCAGATGGATTAGGATTTAAATGCACCGAATGACGACGAAGTTGAACTACCGTGGTGTTACGGATGCCTTTATTACTCGAAGAGAGTTGAGAAACTTTATCAATGGCTGTCATGAGTTTACTCACCCCCTCCCCCCATTGAAGGTTCTAAATCTATATCTATAAAACATGGCTCCTGTGAAAAAGTACGGCACATGTTATAATTATTACTGAAATACCACTCGTATCTTTGAAATTATTGAAAGTATTTAAATTAATGACAGTAACAAATTTCCAAATAAATTTCTTTGTCAGCCTTGAATTTTTTTTTTAAAAAGTTATTTTTATAATTTATCTTGAGAACCACTAGCATGGTGTCGTCTCAATCTCCCTCCTCGTATTTAACACCCGTCCTGCTTTAAGAATGACTGACACAGAGCAACGATCCGAGGCGCCCCCCCCCCCCTTACACAAAGAGCAATAAAACAAAGCGTTCGTTAAACACTGGGGCATCCATCATCTGCACCGTGGGACATCGATAGTGAACGTGTTGAGCGACGCTGCGGTTTTCTGGGCACGGCAAATCCACGACAAAATATACCCGAAAATTCCCCATCGCTAATGTGAAAATAAACCGCCGCTGCGAGTATTGTTCGCGCATTATCGCATGTGGGACGCAGATTGAAAATGAGGTGGTGGGGAGAGGGGAGGGAGCCAAACAAAAAAAAACCTAATCGTGTGTTGAGATTTAGGATCGAGTAGCACCTGTGCCAGCAGGCGAGATAAAGGTCTTGCAACGACCCTCCCCCCCCCCCCCCTCAGCTCAGACTCTATCCCGAAACGTACCAGATTTTTGGAGAACACGCCTTGAAACTTCAGTAGCTGATATTTTATGTGTAGGTCTGACACCCCGTGCAACCTGGCAATGATGACATCATTAAATGTTGAATCTGAAGGAGACTGGAATTCAGTGTGTGTGTGTGTGTGTAAGGGGAGGGGGGGTAATGGTTTTTTTTCTCCCGATTATTGGCAATGAAACGAGATGAGACAGCAGTTAAGCTCAATATAGCAAATATCAATTATATTGACTCTATAGCCTAATGTGTAATGCTAAAGAAAACCTTCAATACCTGGGGGTATTATGCATATGATGACCAATGTCCCTTTAAGGTCCACTGGTTCGTGTGCAAGGTAAAATATATAAAACATTGTACGAAAAGATGCACAGCATCTATTATGTGTTAAATATTTTACTGAATTTGCTGCGCGGTAATTCTGCTGATCGGCGTCGCTTAAAGGGAACATTAGTGATGACTACGACCTACGACCTTTGAACTAGTGAACTTTATTGTATTACAAGAGATATCCCGTCAACCAACGGCAGCGTCCAATAAAATTTACTCGACAAAGATGTATTCACGTAACGCCCTTCACGAAATCCGAATTAGTAAAACTGAGATTTTCTTGTTTGTTACCACACGCGTTTATTTAACACAACGTTATATCCAGCCTTAGATACAAGTGTCTACTTCTCTTTTAGGTCTGTGGTTGTGATACCCTTGTTAATAGCTACTGTTTATTTGCACATTTGTTGTGAGGCCTCGCTCTCTCTCTATTTGCACACGTTTTGTTGATATTATTATCCGCTGTTCGCATACACCATGCCGCTGTTCGGTGCCGGAGGCTTAACTTTAACCATGAGTCCTGCGAGTGTGTGTGTGGGGGGGGGGGGGGGGGAGAAGGGGCTTAGTCTTGAATGTTGGAGATCAACGAGTCTGAGTTAGAAATCATGGTCACTTGACGTCAGTTCCCTTACACACCCTCACCACCACACATTTGAGCATTTAGATTTGTATAGCAGGGCATGGAGAGTTAATGATTTATGTGTAGTAAAAATCGCCCCGAAAAAATAAAGTAATAAAATAAGTTGTATTTTTTGTAATATAAAAAAGGTGAAACTATAACAAAATAACAACAATAATAATTTGTATTCAAACGGAAAGTGATAATTTTAAATTGAATTTTTATTATTTTTTAAAAAAGTTGATTAAGACATCGCCAATTTTTTTCAGATAGTATTTTAACTTATTTTTATTTTCATGTGACTGTCAAGTCAAAGTTTGTCGGATTATATTATTAAAAAAAATTTAAACCTCGTAACTGATTGAGTCTCTGAATGAGAGAATGTGAGCCTAGACGTAATAACACCAAAAATCTCCACAACGTGAGACAGTCATCTTTTTAAAGCAATGCACCTTGGGCTTGGGAAAAATTGCGTTTTTATTTTTGAAATTTGTATCTATTTCTTGCGAACTCATAACATCTATCGGTGCGAAACAAACGCCAAACGATGGCTAATGTTAATAATACTTAGAAAAACTTTTGAGAAATAGCATATTAAAACTCTTTTCGTTCGGCCACCGTAAGTTTAGCAGCAAGTTGTAGAATAGATAGCAATTGTTTTGTTTGGTTTAAAAATTACTGATTTGAAATGACTTTTGATGTAGATCTAATCTAGAATGATAGTTAATGGGGTTTCCCCGATTTGTGAATACTAATGTTAAATTGTTGCGCGTTGCGCATTATATTAACACGTTCTTGGTGTGATGTGGTGCGAGGGGATATGACGTCATATTGTATTTACTTTCGAAATTACTGATTTGAAATGACTTTTAATGTAATCTTGGATGATTTCCCTTGAATTAAAAAAAATTTGAAATTGTTTGTTGGAAATAGCTTTAAATTCTCATTCGAGTTTTTATTAGTTTTCTTGGTTTTTTTTTAAATTTCTAAGATTTTCGATTCCGCTACAAGTAGATCTGAGACATGGTTGCATCAGCAGCAATGTTTTTTTTAGGCCAATAGATTTCTATTCTGCATCGCAACATGTTTGCAATCACTTAAACTTCTCTTCAACCCTTAAGCCGTGTACCACATGTAGTACACAGTGGACGTAAGCTGATGAAGATGGGACAACTGGTGATGTAGATGGGACAACTGGTGATGTAGATGGGACAACTGGTGATGTAGATGGGACAACTGGTGATGTAGATGGGACAACTGGTGTTGTAGATGGGACAACTGGTGATGTAGATGGGACAACTGGTGATGTAGATGGGACAACTGCTGGTGTAGATGGGACAACTGGTGATATAGATGGGACAACTGGTGATGTAGATGGGACAACTGGTGATGTAGATGGGACAACTGGTGATGTAGATGGGACAACTGGTGATGTAGTGTATATCTATATTGGCCCTAATCTTACATGGATTGGGCCACATTTGGTACAGAGTCGGTCCAAATTTGATAAAGAGAATGCCATATCAGATATACATTGCGCAACAACTTACACAGCTTGGGTCACATCTTTAATCCATCATGTTCTTAATTATTATTTAAAAACAAATGAGATGATTATCAAATTATTTGTGTTCAATAAAATAAATTAATTTTAAACTGCTCTTTAAAAAATAATAATTCCAACTCGATTTAACGTTCTGTTATTTTTTTTCTTCGTAAAGTCATTACTTCCTAAACTTAAGTACCTGGAGTATAATAATATCATAATTATATTTATTAAATGAATAATGACTGGACACTCAATGATGAACCTGCACCACGTAATTGAAAAGTGTAAGTGTTCGATTTCATGGAATCAGTCATTTTATAATTTACAGGAATATTTCAACAAAATTGTGCAACACACGAACATTGTGTTAATTTTTTTTATAAAATAAAGCAAAACCTATTCTTTCAGTTTACTCGAGTGGCCACTGTTGCTGCTCATTTCTGCTCCGCTGCCATGACAGAGGCGATAAAAATCTGGCCAACTGACAGATCTCCCCCCCCCCTCCCAGGAGCCCTTGGAGCAGCTCGGTACTGCTATTATCACGAGTGCCCAGCGTGCTCTTGTTCTTTTACGCACTCATCAAAGGCGTTGCTCAACATACCCACCCCGTCCCGGAGAGATAGACCGACCCTGGTGAACTCTCGTAGGGGCCAAATCTACGGGGCTGCGCGGCAAGGCCGAACATATCTCTTGTGTGGTAATTAGACTATCTGACTCGTGGCACCCTCGAGCTTGGTTACTGCTGGGATCGTTAGAACACGTGATGCTGGTTATGATGCATGAAATTGTTGCCACACATGAAATACATTTGGAGGTTACAATCAGTATAAGGCCTTGCAAAAAAAATATATATATATATAA
>MUZC01004150.1:374918-385585 GCA_002072015.1 Radix auricularia | reverse complement strand
CAAATGAGGCAAAAAAAATATTCCAAATTTACACCCAAAATTATTAACAATTAATAAGCTTTTATTTTTTTTATTTATAAATATATGCTTTCTTTTATAAACAAAGAAATTGTATACATTAGTGTAAACATACTTATACATTTACTTACCTAACTTTCATAATAGAGAAATCGCATATTATGTTATCAAAATTTAAATTATTTGTAATATCTTGTTCTATCTTTAGACAATATTGCAAGATTTTGTAGTCTTAAATCACTCAATGTGGAACGAAGATAATTTTTTTTTTAATCATCTGCAGTTTCACAACTAGATACACTGATAGCTATTGTTGAAAACATTCTTAGCAAAATTAGAATGTTGGGTAAAGAATTTTCCAATCTATACTATTTAATATATTTAGATCAAACGGTAATCCCCCCCCCCGTTTTTCTAACATAATGCCTCTTCTTGTAGTGTAGGTAAAGCCAGGGCTGGTCTTAAGCCACTGCTACCTATGCGGCCGCAGTGGGTCCCACGCTTTCATAGGTCCCACCAATCTTAATTTTCACTTATTATCTTTATTAGTACCTTATCCCTACCCAAACTGGGCCCAGCGCATCCATTTTCGCATACTAAGCTGCATAAGGCCCCGCAATTGCAAAGACTGACCCTGTGTACAGCCATAAAAACCCGGAACCTTTTTCGTTCAATTTAAACTGTTCTTTGTCAATGGCTATAAAGAAATCTATTTGATGGTAAAATTTTTCAATTTGTAGATTATATGGTATTATACAAAAAGTATTTGCTTGCAAGGACTTGCAACTCATCAGCGGGTTCTATTATTTTCTTTTAATTACATCTATAGATAAAAACACTTCTCATTGTACGACTTGCTCTAAAGATTGAACCCGGTATTTTCTCCACTCATACTTATTCCTGCACGGCCTTCAGTTGATATCCTCAACTCTCTAGAATCGATAACAGCGCTCTGTATTAGCACATAACTATGTTTCATGAAATTGGTTTTGGATTATTTTAAAAAAAAAACTGGTTCACATAAATTGAGATACTATAGAAAAGAAAAATATTGCAATGAACTGAGTAAAATTCCAGCATCTGATCTCGTCTTACTAGTTACTTCTTCAGATGTCAATTTTTTCCAAGACGTTTGAAATTTTTAAATATGTCTTTTTCGAAATTATTTATGTTATAGCAATGTCTATTAACGGATAAATTTATATATTTTTATGTTCTTGCGCTAAATCTTAATAATTTTCCATAAGATACAAAAATTCAAAATTATTTACGCATTGCTTTAATTGGATAGACGCAGCATTTTTATTGAATAACAATATTTTAATGAAAAACACAAATTATGTGTGCTACTTTAATGCAATGAAACAAAATACATTTAATTTTTAGAACGTTACCATAAAATAATTTTTTTAAACTGAAACAGTAATATAAATTACTATTTGCAGTTAAACACAATATTTGAAGCACCATGTCATGTAGGTACTTGTTAGCGCATCATTCTGCCCATGCCGAAATTCCTCGCAAAAAACTGTGGTGGTGATATTAATATAACATATTATTAGGCCCAGTGGCTATGTGTTGTTTTTTGTGCGGTTTTCTTATAATTGCGCCATTAGTCACGCATACCGCTTAATGTTCCAAACAAATCGATTCCTTTTCTGGGTGATTTTTAATTAATGAACGGGTTTGCGTTAGTTATAACAACCACAATGTAATCAAACAGATGTTGCGCGAAATTAAGAGTATTTTTGTTTCACATTGGTTTCCCTCTTCAAAAGATAAAGGGCGGTTGTCGGAAATGGTTCTATTTTTCAAATAAATTCCTACAAATGCCGCCCTTTAGATGAGTGCCGCCCGGGGCGGACCGCCCCACCGCCCCCTAGCTACGCCACTGTATATGTGTATGTTATGTAAATCTTTGTGTAGTCGGGTAGATGAGGGTCGTTAACATTGGCTGGTAGTTCATCTAGGAGAAGGAAACTCGGAGTTCAAACCTCCGCTGACCTGCGGCTACACCCGCTACCCGGAAAGGCTAAGGGATTAAACCCTTACAGAAAACCAGGAAGTGGAGCGAACGCAGACGTTATATACATTAAAAAGTGTGTAAGTTCCGGTAGCTCCTTTGACGCCAATGGCGCTAAGCTGCATCGACGCAAGTCGTTCCCATGGTTACACCGTTGACGTGGAGAGGGGGATATGCTGTGAGGACAGCAGCTAATTCCCCATAAACCCGCCCAGGCTTGCATCACCTCTGGAGAGGACACTGCACCAAAACGTTTTTTGGCAACTAGAACCCAAGGTCATGCACCACCGTCTCGCGATACGGAAGGATGCCGAAGAAGCCGAGGAGTGGCTATAACTTAAACTGGTAAATACTGAACACCAAATTATGAATACTTGGATAGTGTTTTAATCTTAATCAATCCTTCAAGACACATGAGACACGCCTTCATTCATATCACTCATATCTTTTTTTATTGCGTCATTTCATTTTTTTTTCCAATTGTGTCGCGGACTCGCAGTGTGGGTGCACAAAGTGCAGCACGGTGTGGCTGCACACTTCTACAATGTTTTGAATATGTTTCTTACCTCTTTGTTTAAAATGTGTTATATTTAAGTTAGAGCGGTGTTCTATATCTTTGCTTGAATGGTCTCTTACATTTCAATGCGTAAATGCATGGAAATTATATCTCTATGTATGAATAGCGTTAAAATAATTGTATGAATGTTGTTGCCTGTCTATGTATCAATAGGTTTAAAATGTATATGTGTAATATATGTTGCCTCTCTATGTATGAACAGCGTTAAAATATATGTGTGAATATTGTTGCCTCTCTATGTATAAATAGCGTAAAATAATTGTATGAATGAGGGTGCCTCTCTATGTATGAATAGCGTTAAAATATATGTGTAAGTATTGTTGCCTCTCTATGTGTGAATGGCGTTAAAATAATTGTATGAATATTGTAACATCTCTATGTATGCATAGCGTCAAAATATATGTGTAATATATGTTGCCTCTCTATAATGTATGAATAGCGTTAAAATATATGTGTAATATATGTTGCCTCTCTATAATGTATGAATAGCATTAAAATATATGTGTAATATATGTTGCCTCTCTATAATGTATGAATAGCGTTAAAATATATGTGTAATAAATGTTGCCTCTCTATAATGTATGAATAGCGTTAAAATATATGTGTAAATATTGTTGCCTCTCTATAATGTATGAATAGCGTTAAAATATATGTGTAATATATGTTGCCTCTCTATAATGTATGAATAGCGTTAAAATATATGTGTAAATAATGTTGCATCTCTCTGAGTAAATGACACAATGTTGTGTGTATATATATTCTTAGTTTTGTATCAACAATTGAAGAGGTTGTACAGTATATAAGAGTAGAGTTTTCTTCTTGTTCTGTAACTTAAGGGCACGCGATCAATGCTTTGATCATTCTTGATCCTCTGTATGTTGCAAGGGTTTGTGACAGTCTCTGTTATTGTAAGGACATATGTAGTTCAATTCTTGTTCCTTTGTATGTTGCAAGGGTTTGTGACAGTCTCTGTTATTGTAAGGACAGATGAAGTTCAATTCTTGTTCCTCTGTATGATGCAAGGGTTTGTGACAGTCTCTGGTTGCAAGGGTTTGTGACAGTCTCTGGTTGCAAGGGTTTGTGACAGTCTCTGGTTGCAAGGGTTTGTGACAGTCTCTGGATGCAAGGGCTTGTGACAGTCTCTGGTTGCAAGGGTTTGTGACAGTCTCTGGTTGCAAGGGCTTGCGACAGTCTCTGGTTGCAAGGGCTTGCGACAGTCTCTGGTTGCAAGGGCTTGCGACAGTCTCTGGTTGCAAGGGCTTGCGACAGTCTCTGGTTGCAAGGGCTTGCGACAGTCTCTGTTATTGTAAAGACCGATGTAGTTTAATAACCAGACCATGTCACTATGTAATCTGCATGGAGATTCTTTACGTCAGCAATTTAAATTCCTAAATATTTCCAGGGAAGTTCCCCGCTAAAACGCAAAACCTTTCGACTTTTCAGGCTTATATTATACCTTTTCAATTTTTTTTAATAAGTAAAGTTTTTTTTTTCGTATTGATCAAATGTGTCGATTTTGTCAACAATTTAAAAAAAATTGTTTGTATCATTATGTGTGTTGTTATTTTATATAGACCTAGACAAAGAGACCGACTTTCTGGTCCTAATAAAAAATGCTTGTTAACAAACACGCATTCAGTTTGTAAATAAAAAATAAACCACGACAAAATATAGGTTTTTATTATTATTATTTTTTTAAAAATTATCATTTTTTTTCATGTAGAAAGAATTTGAACTTAATTATTTTCCAACAGCTTTGTATTCTACCTGACGTTTTTAATTCCCAATAGACGAGAAAAACTTACTGGCATGCCGGAATATGTCACTGACTAATTTTAATTTAAACTTTTAAAACATTGAAAAGCGATGTGTCAAGAATCGGTTACAGAAATTAGCTGCCAGATGAGGAGCACAAATGAGGAGCACAAATGAGGAGCACAAATGAGGAGCACAAATGAGGAGCACAAATTGGATTGCGGTGTTTTTTTTTCTTTTATGGGCTCGGAAGGGAGGGGGTTAAATTGGCCAGAGAGAGGTCGGGCAATGTTTGTTTTGTTTCGTTCCACCTTTTTTTTCTTGACTTAGCTTTGAGGCAACCACTTAAGTTGTTTTCGGAAGGCACTTTTTACAGAGGCTTAACACTGGCAATATGAAAAAGTTGAACGTGAATACGATATTTAACGAGAGCTAAGACGGCCAATGTCTCAACAGCTACATGACAAAACGACACACAAGTTACGTGGTTTATCTGGCCACCGTCCGTCACTATGCGTCGACTGTGTTGACCTCGTCGGACGAAATAACAAGGAAGAACGATTTAGTTTAGAAAGATAAGCTGTTACTTGATACTAATCGCTTATCTCCCTGCATTGGAATTATTCAAAGTAATATCATGTGTGAATAACTTAGCTTGACAGCAGCAGTGTCCCATGAAGGGCCATAATCGTCATACAGTCATTGACACAACAGTCACACGAAGGGCCATAATTGTCATACAGTCATTGATACAACACAGTCAGGTGAAGGGCCATAATCGTCATACAGTCATTGAAACAACAGTCACACAAAGGGCCATAATTGTCATACAGTCATTGACACAACAGTCACACGAAGGGCCATAATTGTCATACAGTCATTGATACAACACATTCAGGTGAAGGGCCATGATTTTCATACAGTCATTGACACAACAGTCACACGAAGGGCCATAATCGTCATACAGTCATTGACACGACAGTCACATGAATGGCCATAATAGTCATACAGTCATTGACGCAACAGTCACATGAATGGCCATAATAGTCATACAGTCATTACTCCAACACTAGTTTAACAATTTGATTTTTTTATAAGTTGTTTTGCGTTGTGGTATATTTTATTTTGTAGGCAACCTTTTAACACTTTTTAGGACGAACGTTGATGAAATATGGAATCAAATATGGAAAAGCAACTGTTGCTATAAATTAGTATATTTAGCTGTTTTTAGTATTAGCACTGTCGCGATAAACGGCCCAAATTTGTCTGATGTGAAAACTCAAATTCTTTGTATTGACTATTTGTGATATAAGACAGAGGTCGCTCAAGTGTGATTTAAAGTCCCCGTAGTTCCTCTGGTCACAAAGAGTCGCATTGGTATCGTGGTGAGACAAGTGTCCTAACTCTCATATAAATATTACATTCATGTATATAGAATTCTGTGGAAGATGATAATAATCTTAATAAATACCAGACCCCCTCCCCCCTCCCCAAACCAACCAACCACGCCCTAGAAAGTTAACTCCTAGGCGATGAGAGTTTATTAGTCACGAGTGAACGTACAACAACGACTTAAATAACTCCCATCTAACAACGACTTAAATAACTCCCATCTAACAACGACTTAAATAACTCCCATCTAACAACGCCTGTATGTTCATCGTTCCCACAGAGACATCAATATTTATGTTTACTGCATGCTTCTAACTTAACTGTTAAGGTTTAAATTTCCTTTGGGTTGGGGGAAAATTATTTTATCCAATCGTCTATTTTGCAGCAAGTGCTGCGTAACTAAACTACGTGTCAGAAAGATGTTAAAACACATTTCATTAGCTTAACCACGTGTCTTTTTAACAAGTTTTGAACCTCGCAATAAAAGGAAACGTTGTTTTGAAAGTTTATCAAGAATGAACAGAATGTATTTATATACTACCAGTCTTATCTTATCTGTTATAGACGCCCGTTCTATACAGAAGATTATTGCGTACTTCCCTTATCAAAGGTTTATATATAGTCTAGTATTTTAACTTGAGCTTAAAATGTTGATAGTGTTTTTGTTTTCGTTAAATATTCTACACATTTATCAGAGATACAAACAAAAATGTTGCAACGGTAAATATTCAATAACATGTCAACGAATTAATTTACATCAAACACTACGTAATCTTTATTCATTTCAAGCAGAATCCAATATTTACAATTCAAACTTTCATTCAGTATAATATAACACAACGCTTCCTTCAGTCTATGCTCGATCTACAAAGAATCTAAATATTTTTTAAAAGAGATTTATAATTCAAAGTTCGATTTTTTCTATACAGAGTTCGCTCCTATGGCGCTCAAATCAACGAACACTTTCCGCAAAGTTTGTGAAACAATGACGTATTTAAGACAGTATTGACTCTTGAACAGAAAGGAAAGGGAAAAAACATGGGCAGAATCCTACAAGATGAAATCAAACTTTGTAATGAAAAAGGTCAAGGTGGTTTTCGTCATGTTCTTCCCATGATGGCGTCGACAGAAAATTTTAGGTAAGGGGTTTTCTTAGGAACGCTCTCGGCGGTGTCGGCTTTAGATTTAGAATGATTTTGTGGTGCACATGTAATGTCCTTTGCACTTTCTTTCCTTGTGTCTCTCGGTGTTTTACTGAATTGAGAAAAGTCAGTCTTAGCTTTTGTGATGCCTAACGGTGAGTCGTCTAAATAGTCTTTCGGCTCCTTCCACGTGAAACCCGGTTGTGATCTGCCGGGTAAATGTTTTTCTTCCAGAGTTACGTCCGCTGTTTGGGAGAAGCCCGACGGTGATGGCGTTGCTGTTGTTGAGGTGGGAAGTGCGAAAAATGGCTGCACCGTCGGCGTTGTCGGTGTGCGCTTACTCATGTCTTGCGGGGACGTCGGGGACGAACTGTTGCACGCGTCGTCGTATGGAGACACCGACGATGGCGGGGAGGCTCTAACGGCGTCATTTTGAGAACCCCTGTGTAAATATGTTGTACTTGGTCGGGGTGACGTATTTCCTGTGAGCTGGCCCAAGTGTTGGGATGAGAACGACTCGGTGGTTCTCAAATTTACAGGTTTTCGGCTGTCGTCAGGTGAGAGAGATAACTCTCTGGATGCTTCGTCATCAGTGTCATTCATGGGATAGTCGGAAGTTGATAGAATGGGTCGGGATATCAGAAACGGCGGGGGGAAAATTAACGGGTACATGTTGAAGAATTTCGAAAGGTTTCCTGGATCTTGAAGTCCGGGTGTTGAAATTGGGGAAATGGGTGGCCCCTGTGTGGGAGGGAAGTGTGGTCTCGGGGGAAACGCTGGTGGGGCGGCGAAGTTTGGTCTGAGCGTGGACAGGAGAGGGGATGCAGATTTGATCCCTGACGCCAGTTGTTCAATGGCTCGCTCCAAGTTCCCGCCGCATCCCTGCCACACGAGTTCAAGCAGGTTTGGATTGTGATTTGGGAATACCCGCTGCAGAAATTCTTTCGGTGTCATGTTGCCCAGCAACAGCCTCGATTTGGCGAGGTCCATCGGTGACTGCGGGCAAGGCGGGATGTTTCGGCCAAACGCAGAGCTGCGCTGGGCGTGCTGCAGGGCCAGCTGGTGATTGGTCAGTTCTGTCCTCCGCTCCCTCTCCAGCATGACCATTTCCAGCTCTTTGTCAGCGAAGCATCTTCGTTTCCGCATCCGCTCGTTGACGAAGGGTGACATGTTTTTTACTACTTCCTGTGTTGGAAGAGCATGAAGGCGGGAGCGATAATCTGAAAAGTTTTACATAATAATGATAATTATAATAAACAATAATAATAATAATAAAGAAGATGAACGTACCTTTCAAAATTTGATTATAGAAAGTAAGAGATTTTTTTACTTATGAATATTTAATTTGATTTTTTAAAAAAATTGTATAAATAAGGGTTTATAAAAAAATTTAAAACGAACAAATTAATATTTCAGTTTAGCCCTAAAGGTGTTTGGAACTTTTGGTTTTTTTTTTGTTACAATGATTTATATATATATATAAATAATTAAAAGGGTACATTTATCTTAAAGCATGTCAAATACAATTGCCTATCAGAAAAGCATAGTGTCTGCGATTCTAAACTAGCAATCCCAAAACACCAGTTAAGACTGCACCATCGTGATAGTGTAATTAACAACTTTCCGAAATCCCATTATACCAAATAGTAAAATTAAAGATTTTCAATTTTTATATAGCTTATATGAGTAAAAAAAACTATTATTTTGTGGCACCAGGCTCCCAATAAGTGTTTTAATTTTTTTTTTCGACTGTTACCATCGCAGAAGTGTAATCAACAACTTTCGAAAATTTCATTAGTGGTTTTTAAATTTTACATAGCCAATGTAAGGAAAAAACGTATTCGGGCCGCCGGCCCCACATGAGCAGGAGTTTTAATATTTTTCTTTGTTAGTTTTCGTCGTGAGTGCCTCCTCGACAAATTTCCAAACTTTTATGCTTCTACCGTCACCGAAAATTAGAGAATACGTGATGAGTCTGTTTATTTTTAATATCAAAACAAATACATTTGGGCCCCGGCCCCCAGGGGGTGATTTCTTTTTCCTCCTCTTACCATTGCGGATATGTGTTGCTCAACTTTCCAAAGTATCATGCTTCTACCTAAACGGGAAATAGGAGAATTAGTAATTTTCGCTCATAGAAAGAAGAAAACTACATTGGGCCCCGCCCCCCTTAGAAAGATAATTTAAATATGTTTTCACCTGTTACCATTGGAGATGAGAAATACAGTTCATTTAAGGAAAAAATACATTTGGGTACATCAGCTCCACACTGAGTGAGAATTTTTAAAAACTTTTAATAAATTTTTGTTGGGAGAGAGTGTTCAAAAACTTCCAAAAGTTTCATGTCTTTACGTATACGGTAAATTTGAGAATTAGAGATAATACGGTTTTTAATGTAAGAAAAAACTACATTTGGGCCCCTAGCCCCCAAGAGTGGGAATTTTAAAATTCTTTTTTGCGAATTAGCGTTAGTAGAGTGTACTTAACAATATCTTAAAGTTTCATTCTTCTACCTACACGGGAAATAGCCGAATGGGGGATTTTCAGTATTTATATAGCGTATATTAGTAAAAAAAAATACATTTGGGCCCCCGGCTCCCCATGAGTTGGAAGTTTAAAATTCTTTCTCGCAAAATATCGTCGGGGTAGCGTACAACAACTTGCCAAAGTTTCTTATTTCTACCTACACGGGAAATAGGAGAATTAGTGATTTTAAATTTTTATATAGCTCATATAGGGAAAAAACATTTGGGCCCCTGGACCCCAGAAAGTGATAATTGAAATATATTTTCGCCTGCGATAATTTGGGAAATGTACTAAACAATAATCCTAAAATTTCATGCTTCTGGCTGCTCGGGAAATAGGAGAATTAGTTATTGTCAATTTTATATACCTCAATTAGCAAGGGAAAATTTTTTTGGGCCCCCGGGCCCCATTAGTGGGAATTTAGGGAACGATTGCCATTATTGTAGGGAGAGTATGCTCAAGAATTTCAAAAAGTTTCATGGTTCTACCTACACGGTAAATTTGAAAATTAGTGATGAGTGATTTTTTTAATATAATAAAAAAAACTACATTTGGGCCCCCGGCCCCCAATGAGTGGGAAGTTTAAAATTTGTTTGTGCAAATTAGCGTTAGTAGAGTGTACTTAACAATATCTTAAAGTTTCATTCTTCTACCTACACGGGAAATAGTCGAATGGGGGATTTTCAGAATTTATATAGCGTATATTAGTTTAAAAAAAACCTACATATGGGCCCCCGGTTCCCCATGAGTGGGAAGTTTAAATTCTTTCTCGCAAAATATCGTCGGGGTAGCGTACAACAACTTGCCAAAGTTTCATACTTCTACCTATCCGTAAAATAAGATAATTAGTGATTTGCAGTTTTTATATATAGTTCATATTGGGGGAAAAAACTACATTTGGGCCCCCGGCTCCCAGTAAGTGATAATTTAAATATTTTTTTCACCTGTTACCACTGCGGAATTGTAGTATACAACTTCCTAAAACTTCATGCTTTTGCCTCCTCGAGAAATAGAAAAATCGTTGCTTTTCATTTTTTTATATAACTCAAATAAGGAAAAAAAAAGTTTTTGGGCCCCCGGCGCCCATGAGTGTGAATTTATGGAACGAAACCTATTTAAGAACCTCCCCATATAATTGTGTGTACGTTTACTAAATTTGACTTGACTGGGTTGTCTGGATCTTGAGTTATTAGGGAACAGACAGACAGACAGACAGACAGACAGACAGAAAGAC
>MUZC01004150.1:355421-366862 GCA_002072015.1 Radix auricularia | reverse complement strand
CACACTTTTTTTTCACGCCCTCTTACAAGCTATATGAGAATTTAACAAACCTTAAAACCGCAATACTTGAAGTAAAACATGAGACGCCATTACGCAACAAGCGCACATGCCGTAATCATCTCATTTACCACAGATGTGAGGATATTTTAGATTAGTTAAATTCTTTTTAGCATTGCTATCTACCGATTGGGGTTCCTTTTATTTTTAATTTTACCAATAACAGGACATGAGAGGTCAAAAGCTTAAACGCGCAAACAGAAATGGGAAAAGTAATCGATAATTCCGTTATTATTTGGGCTACCAATTTTATTATTTATTCAAAAAATGTGTGAAATGATTAAAAATTATTTGGAAGATCTAATAAAGCATTCAACAAGTAATAAAAACTCGAATGAGTATTTAAATGCAATTTCCAACAAAGAATTTCTGAATTTTTTTATTCAAGGGAAATTGTTCTGGATTACATTAGAAGTCATTTCAAGTGAATAATTCTGAAAGTAAACAAAACAATTGCTGTCAACAAATTGCTGTTACAGTTACGGGAGTCGAACGAAAAGAGGTTTTTTTGAAAAATTCCTTCTCCAACATTGTTCTAAATATTATTAGCTATCATTTAGCGTTTGTTTCAACCCTATAGCTGTTATGTTTGGCGAGAAATTGACAAAATACTGATTTTTTTTTTTTTATGGGTTGTGAAAAAAACAGTAAACCTTTTAGGGAATTTTTTGTTGTTGCCCGTTCACATCCTTGGGACCTCCTTAATATATTTTCAAAATACCCGAACCCTCTATCTGGTGTGATTCAGGAAGAGTTGCATGATAAAGCTGGATTAGACAGGACAAACATTTCAAACATATAAAACGCAATTTTTCCCAGAGGAAATTGCGTTAAAAATTAGCTGACATAAGTGAAAACCAAGTCTTGTATCGTATTCTAGCTAGTCACAAATGATTTAACAATTTTCCTTAACTACAATACAATCGTATTCTAGCTAATCACAAATGATTTAACAATTTCCCTTAACTACAATACAAATAAAAAGTGCGTGCTGTTCGCAAAACACGGGTCTCGTCGCCTTGACAAGAAAATTGTTAGACAGTCAAATAAATTTATATACCTTGCTAATTATGACAAATAACACTTTATCAACATTGAAAACTCTTATTAGAATGTATGACTAGACACAAACCATATATAAGCGTAGGATGCAATAGTCTTCTGTATAGAATGAGCGGCTTTAACAGATAAGATAAGATAAAATAAGATAAGATAAAATAAGATAATGTAATGTATATCTAAGGTCACAAAGTTCTCAGATCTTTTGTCCTATGATATGACTACAATAATGACGTCATCAGGTTGCGATATATTTCTCATCCATTTTTTTTAAAAATGATGAAATATTAAACAAACAAAAAATAAAATGATAATTTGCATAAAACGGTAAGAAGCACGGATATTCAGAACAAATCTGTTGAAATATTTGTCGCGATAAGATTAAAGACACTGAATACTCAATTTAAGTAAACGCTAATTCATTAGTTCACAAAGTTCCTTAAATTCCAAATTAAACATCTGACACACCAGCAACCCCCGGCCCGCCAACGAATTAAAACGTTACATTTCATTAACTAGATGTTATTATGACCTTAAAAAGGATGGCATTAGTTCTTATTAATACAAATAAATAAATTGGAATTGTTTATGAAAATAAACACATTTGGTCCATTTTATTTGGAAATGTATTTATATTATAATAGCTCTCTGTTTCTAACATTCAAAGATCACTTTGCATTTTCAAGTGCTGATTACAGGAAAATATTTTTTTGTTCCTAAATGCATATCAGTCGTATTTGGAAACCATGTCTATTTGTACATTTGTTATTTATGTAACTGTTGAAAACGTTTCATCGGATGTTTCAGAGGTGTCACTGTAGGGAGGCGGGGGATGTGGACCTCACCGGCGACACCACCACAAGGGGTTACCTCCACCCTAGTAACGCCTCTGACGTCATGAGTGTAACCTCAGTTTTCAAAATATATAATTTTAATTTTGTTTAGGGTGAGGTTTGCATACTAGTTTGTTTCGGGAAAATTGTATTTAAATTATAGCATCAACATCCGTGAATATGAAATTTGTCCTCTTCGGCAAGATTACATTTCTGTATTAAATCTATGGTGGATTAAGGGGGGGGGGGCGGGGCTGAACGGGCCCCCAAACTATTTATATTTTAGGCTAATCCGAAGAATCTCGAACGTGACGTCACGACGCTACTGGTTGTGGGAAACGAGAGTTCTATCAATTGTAAAATAATTTTAAAAAATGAAAGGTTTTGGGGTTTGGGTTAGGTATAGCTATAGAATTTTTAAGAACGTGCCATAACAACAAGGATGGCCGCCGGTAATGACCGTGACGTCTCGGTCGAGATTATTCGGATTAACCATATTTTATAATAAAAGTGTACAAAATGTTTGCATCAACCCTTGAAAATATAATAAATAAAATAAATTAATAAATCTTATCTATTAATCTGTTCGCTAGTCAGACACGATAGAGTTAATAATAGAAAAACTTGATTTGAATGGCTCACTAATAAAACATATTATAGAATATTGTTTATATTTTTAAAATTATCAATTTTACTTAAGTTCTGCTGGCCGTGTGGAAGAGTTGGGTCTTGTGGTGCAAACGATGTCAGGATCGATTCCATTGATGGAATATTTTTTACATTTTTTTTTTTGGGTGCTTTCTACACTCAATTTATGTCTATATGCAAACACTTCAAATAGTTAATTCGTGGTGTTATTTTTTTTAGTCATGATTAATATTTTTGGTTGACAAAACGTTCCCATATTACAGACTATATAAGGAACCAATGGACTATTTATTTACAGTCTTAAATAAGCTGCTAGATAGGGCCCCTGTTTGATTGCAGCCAGGGGTCCCGTGCAATCTTAATCCGCCCCTGTATTGAATTAATAATTTTTATTTTTACAAAAAACTATTAATCTAGTCTTTTTTGTGCACTGATTATTTCCGTGTGCTGTTATTTAATTTGTTAACGTATTCTTTAATAGGTCTCTTTCCTTATTATATTAACTATAAAGAACATCATAAAATTTGTTAATCCTATTAACAATAAAAAGCACACAAAACAGGTAACATTTGAGTTTGTAAAATAATATGTGTATATGAATTAACATTTAATGTATCTATTTGTATCGATTACTTATAGGCTCATTTAATTAACGCAATTTCCCATGGGATAAATCCGTTTATTATTTGAAATGTCTGTAGATCTTGCAATGTATCTCCTCCTGAACCTTACCAGGGTTCGGGTCTTTTGAAATATGCTAAGGAGGTCCCAATGATGGGCCAGGGTCAAAAGAAAATTACCTAATAGGTTTACTGGATTTCTTGGAATTTTTTTTTAAAAACTCGACAAAAATATCCTTATTTTGTCGATTTCTCGCTAACCAAAACATCATCGGGTTGAAATAAACGCCACACGACAGCTAATAATGTTTAGAACAATGCTGGAGACTGATTTTGTTGGTAAAATATAACAGACTTATTCGACTCCTGTAATTTTAGCAGTAAATTTTGAAAATGATTGTTTTGTTAGGTTTCAAAATTATTGATTTTAAATGACTTTTAATTTCATCCAGGATGATAATTAATGGGGTTTTCCCCGTTTTGTGAACGCTAATGTTAGATTGTTGCGGGGTGCGCATTATATTGACACACTGTTGGTGTGATGAAGCGTGAGGGGATATTATGTCATATTTTGTTTACTTTCAGAATTACTTATTTGAATCGACTTTTAATATAATCTAGAATTATTTCCCTTGAATAAAGAATCGGAAAAACTTCTTTTTTTTTTTTTGGAAATTGAGATTCAATACTCAATAAAGTTTTTATTAATTTTTAAAAAAAAAATATTACAGGATTCCGTTTTAACAATGCAATTTGTACAGCCTGTCACGTGTTTGTATCCACATGATAAAACTCACCTTCTCAGCGCTACTTGGGCCGCCATTATCCTCTGTCTTTCAACCACCAGCAGGCAGTTTGCGCACTGACAATCGCGCCATCTGCAGTATCTCTTGTGTCCTTTCAGGCACGACACGACACCGTGGTTGCGGCACCGTGCGCACTTTGGCGTCCTCAGCAACCGCTTCGTCGAGGGCGCGCCCTTGATCGTCTTATTGGTGGCGGTCATTCGTTCGTCTTTACCCATCTCGGACAGATGGCCGGAGCTGGTGACCTCGAACTCTCCGTGGTTACCGTTGCTGTCGCTCATTTGTGGCGAGTGGAGTGTGTCGCTGTTGTCGTCGCTCTGGAATGAGCCGTCAATGTCCAGGATGACGTCATCATCACAGTCATCGGGATCGACATCGTCATCGCTCGAATCTGCACCTGACATGCCAACGGCAGAGTTGAAGTTGTGAAGTCTGAAGTCGGTCATTTTCTGAGAGGAAGGGGGAAAATCTGATGTCTTATAAGTTTAAATATAATCTAATTGTTATATATTTTTTAAATATTTTTTTGAAGACTTTTTTTTTTTTTTACAACTGTTAAGAAAACAATAGGCTAAAATTAGATATCTGACGTTGTTCTGTAGCTGCTAACACACATTATTATAGCATTTAGGGCAGTGAGGGCGGACCTTTTTGGGTCCGCGTGCCCAAAGTCCATTAAAACCGACTTAAATATAGCAAAGCGCCAGCACAAATTGCCAGCACAGTGGGTTGATTAAGGAAGTAGTATTTTAGGTGCGTGCCGGCTGATGAGGCTCTGCGTGGCATGGGTTAGCCATCACTGATTTAGGGAATATCTATAGTTGTTGACAGCTTTCTGCTAACATTAATCTTTTTGACTTTATCTGTTAAAACGTCAAAAAATATTTTTTTTTTCAAAATACCGCAACAACGCTTCATCCGACCGACAGACCGACATGACACATCAGAGCTATTTCTTTGATTACTAGTTTTATTTTGACAGATTGTCGTCATTTTTGTGTATAGTCCTTAAATTAAATTAAGTTCTTTTTAATTGCGATGGGGTTTTTTAAGGTTTATTTTGAAAAAAAAAAAAGATTTTCAAATGTTTTTTTGGTATAGTAAAGCTCAATGGAATGATAACGCAACCGGCATATATTGGCCAAGGCATGTTATTATTTGTAAATAACAAAAAGAAATAACATCCAGTAATCTTGATTAAAATGAAATAAAAAGAAACAGAAAAAGGCAGTCATAACGGAAAAGTTGTAACAATACGAATAACGGACTGTAAATGGACATTTGTTTTACTCCATGTATGTTTAAAAATTATTTTCCATTTGGTTAATTTTTTTTCTCAAAAGATTAATGGCATTTTAAAATTTAAAGAAATGCAACACTGTTGTAGCCAGAAAATTTAATTATCAGTATTTAAAAAAGAAATGACTTTGTTTTTACGTGAAGATTTCTTTTTCTTTTTTTTTTTTCATTTCAAATGCATTACATTCATATTACGTCTTTTATCTCTTTGTTTTTTATTCCATAGAATATATTTATTTTATTTAATGATATGTATTATATGTATTCTAAGCTTACATAAATAAACGATTACATTACAAAATCTCATTACCTTTGGATTTAATAGTCCAATTGTATGTGATCTCAAGAAGAAACTACATGAATCAGTCAAACCTTTTCCAGCATTTCTAATGCAAATTTGTGGGGGAAATGATTGAAATTGATCAAATATTATTATTTGAAAAGACTGATGACATCAATATCACTTTTCGTGTTCACTCATCATAGAACTTAACTATAGCTGATATCTCAAAGCAAGAGTAGCCTCAAAGCGGTAAGCCGATTCCAGATATACAAGAGTTCTTCAAGTTCGAGAACTCTCGCAAGTTGGTTCAACAAGTGTTGATATTTACCCCCCCCCACACCCCCACTCCCATCGACCCAGTTTTATTTTCCAGAAATCTCCTAACGTGACGCCCCTGGTTTTATTGGTGTAAATCTCTGCGCGTGCTCACCAAAAGAAAAGTTGGAGAGAAAAATGACGTCTCAATTTCTAGACCAGCCTCTGAGACGACGCAGTTCATTGGTCCACTTGCAGACACCGAGCCACGCCCCCCCTGTGGTGCTAATGTGAATGATTGTTTTTCTCTCGCCTTTTCACGGAGCCATGCTGCGATGCTTGAGCGTGAGCGCCATTTGTTGTACAGGATGTCCCAATCTGTCGGGCAATGTTTTCACTCCCGTCAAGCGAAGCCGTTGGGGGGGGATCGTGGAGGGGGTTGATGGATGGGGGTAAGTACATGGCCAATAAAAGACCTATTCTCATTGTTGAATATTGCTGTCTGAATATTCCTTTGATCCCCAAGTTATGATATTGTTGAATATACAAAAGCCGCAAGAGCCGGGCACCGGGAGTTGGGGAACGATGGTGTTGGGGCAGCGGGTCTTAAGCTAACTGTCGTAGTAAGCGCGGTCTCGATAACATCAACGGGGAGAGTAAATAAATAGCACCAGGAAGTTTGTGGTAGTCGACTGAACAGTTAGAACTCTATTGATGCCATACGCCATACAGCAATAAAAGGATGAAAGAGGCAAGCGCTATTTTTCTAGGGAAAAAAATAGTTACCCTAGGCTGATATTTTGTGGTGTTTAAAATAATTTTACACTAGTTTTTACAAGCCAGCTACAAGGACTTAAGAAATGTCACATTGCAAGATTTTATCAAATTCCGCAGTATAGGGCTTTCGTACCAAATCTTGTGCGATTGTTTGAGGAATATTATATATTCATAAGACAGGTGTTCTCGGAACATTTGACAGGGGTCTAACTCATTATAATGCATGACCCGTGCGGTCCATCCTGTCTAAGTACGCCAATAGGTGTTGTGTGTTTAAATATACTGCAGATAAATGAGAAGAATTTAACCATTTCAATTAACAAGCAAACGTCACTGAAGACCAGTCCACACTGTCAGTTGTAGCTGAGAGCTTGAAGTATTCTGTTGTGTATACCACTCTTGTCGGTTCTCGTACACAGCGTGTGTGTAGTCTAGCAGTTTAATTCAGATGGTTGTTTGTAATCAAAAGCAAATGTCAAAGTGGCTATCGGCTGTGTCCTAGGCGCCCAAAAGAGTATTGCCATAAATTAGCATGACCTAATTGGGATTCTGCGTAGTAAGTTATTTGAAATCATATATATTCAAGATTTTGCTGATAAATTGTTTTTTGCTTTTCCTTTTCCATTTTTTTATTTTTTATTTTTTTGAGCTCTAGGAGGTTTGTAAAAAATGTTTCATCAATGGATTATGGATTATCTTCTAGAGACGCCTCTTCTATAGAGAAGATTATTGCATGATTTGACCCAGCGTTCAGGGCCGCCTAAGGGCATTGCTGGAACTAGGTTAAGTGAATTTTGTGGTCTTAAATGTACAAGATAAATAACAAATGAATATGGAAGGATTCTTGTGCCAGGCCCCCACAAAAGATGTGTACGTCAATCGGAGGCCCTAGGCGGCTGCCTATTTTGCCTATGCCTAAAGTCGCGGCCCTGCTGCAGCGTTGAGAGACCAGGCCATGAGGGACTACTCTATCCCAGCAGACCAGACCAAGAGGGACTACTCTATCCCAGCAGACCAGACCAAGAGGGACTACTCTATCCCAGCAGACCAGGCCATGAGGGACTACTCTATCCCAGCAGACCAGGCCATGAGGGACTACTCTATCCCAGCAGACCAGGCCATGAGGGACTACTCTATCCCAGCAACTTTGTTTCCCTAACTAGTTTCAGATACCCATTCAATGCTAGTGGACTCAGGGACACCCTTGGCCCCGGGAACGAATCTCCGCTTTCACGGCGTTATAGATGCTAAAGTAAATCACATTTACTTTGGGTAACACCAAGCTCGTCAATACTATACATTGGGCTGCTAAAAATTATATAAAGCTTGCTACAGGAATAATAATTTTAAAAACCTGTTAAAAAAAAACAAGTTTTTGACTATAAATCATTTAAATACGAGACATAACTGAAAGAATGTTCATTATAATACGCATCGCATAACAATTCTAAAATAATAAACTTTAGGTAGGTCTCAAATATATAAAGGATTTATAGTAAAAAAAATTTTGTCTTCATTCTGCCTTCTAAATTTCAGCTCGATTTGATCACGGGAAAATGGTTCTAAACACATATTTAAGATTAGCATTTAATAGCATACACATTTACAGATTGGAAATATATATATTTAAAAAGTATCATCAATATAATACGCACCACACAGTGCTTCAGTGCTTAATGAGTTTGTTCAATATAATAGGCACCGCGACACTCTAACACAAAAATGACATGCTACATAGAGATAATTAGAGATAATCTAAAAATTCATTAATTTAATTAAAGTACATTCGATCAATCTGAAATTTTGAAATATCATTTTTATCATCGGCACAAAACTGCCTGCAAAATTTCAGGTCACGAGCTTAAGAGGAAGTAGGTTAAAAATCGATCATAGTTTTTTCGGTATTCAATGCAAGCAATCAGGGCAGGCGCCACGAGTTAATATAAAGGATTTAAAAATGACTTACATGTATCGAAGTCATATGAACAGATTAATTGCTAGAGTTAGAATAAGATCGGACGATATTTTGCATGCGCGATACTGGAAAAAAAAACACGATTAAATTCCTGAGAGTGGGATCATGGATTAGTATTATATTATCAAATCTTTTATCTACTGACGATTATTGCGTCTTGCGCTTATCCACTGTTCATGTGTAGTCTTGGATTGGTTTTTATTAGAGTTAGAGCCTGGAACTTTTGATATACAGGTGGTTTTTTTATTAGAGTTAGAGCCTGGAACGTTTGATAGAGTGTTGGTTTTCCTGTTGTTGTTGTTTTTTCAGCCATGATATTTAACTTGAAGATAAAAGTAATGCCGTCTACGAATTATTTATGACCCTGTCAATCAATGACTTATACAAATCAAGTATTTGATGCAAGATCAGAAGGATTCTTATCCTGGTTTGATCCCAGTCTGATCCATTAGTGTTTTATCTAAATGTACTTTTATATTCATCGAATAACTCCAGGTCCCTTTGGTTTGCTGTCTATATAAATAATTGCCTCAAACAGCCGGACAGGCCGGCCGAGAGTTACATCATGGCTGGACGAGGTCATCGGGATCTTGAAGATGTGCGAAGATCTGATTGGACGAATGTAATTGACCAGGCTAAAGCCATAGATGTTGATATAAAACATCTTAGTGACGTCCCGTCATATCTTTCGTGTTGAGCAAAGCTTGTTCTCAATGAACTCCCTTAACAGCCACACCCCAAAGATAAGTTTTAAAGAGTGGTCTCCCATTGATCACGACAATTATAAATAATAATATGTTATTTGGCTTCTTTGGAGAGTGTATATTGATCTTGATATCAAGTTCGGGGATCAAAGATGAATTCATCGATAAGCTGGTCTGTTTTCCATTTCTGTGCTTTAGAACAGTGGTTCTCAAACTTTTTATTACGGTGGACCGGAGAACCAGAGAACGGTTCACTAGTTTCCCTGTACAAATATGATAGCACAATCTATTTTTTATTATCTTCTTAGCTTATTTGTTTAGAACTTACATATTCCTTATGATTAGTATTATTTGTTGCAAATGGAGGATTATAATTATATTTTATGTCCTTTCTTGATAACTTCTGCTGACCGGCGACGGATGGCTCACGGGCCGGCAACAGTCCGCGGACCACCACTTTGATAAGCACTGCTTTTAAATACCCCCTTTTTTAAATTGTAGGGGGAGATTAAACTTCAAATGATAACAGAAATACTACGCATCTCATATCTTTCTTAATTCTACTAGGAGTAGGAGTAGGAGTAGAAGTAGGGGTAGGAGTAGGAGTGGGAGTGGGAGTAGGAGTGGGAGTAGGAGTGGGAGTAGGAGTGGGAGTGGGAGTAGGAGTGGAATTAGGATTAGGAGTAGGAGTGGGAGTAGGAGTAGGAGTGGGAGTAGGAGTATGAGTAGGAATAGAAGTAGGAGTAGGAGTAGGAGTAGAAATAGGAGTCATATGAGGAATAGTGGCCCTTTAACTTATACCTCGCTCACAAAGCCGTAGTTAATGGGAAAATTATCATGGCAAATGCTTGGCCAGATTACCGCCACCGAATTTCCTTGAATACGAGTAAATCGTGTAGAAGAAATTGGCGGTAATTCTGAACACTTGGCAAGCTTCGGTCAGGACAGACGCCGAGAATTTATATTTGGCTTTTAGGGGGTAAATCTTCGCTAATTTGTTATCATTGGACCTCATTGTGATAAAACCTTTCATGTGGGCCTGGAATCCAGCTCTCACTTTCACGGTAGTGAACTCTGCAACCCTGCTGTCTGTACTTGGTGGTCTGCGTTTGGTGGATTCCTTTGCTTGAGTCCGGCTGGTTTTTTTTTTTTTTTTGCTGTTGTTCTTGTATTTAATCTAATGGACTAATGCTACCATTGCGATTTTAAAAACTTTTAAAAGTGTCCACAGTATAATTGATTCACGCACTTTAATTTTTGCAAGTTTTTATGAAAAATTACGATTTTTTAACAAGTGGAGCAGCTAGGGGAGTGGGATTGGGGATCCAAATTCGATAGTCGCACCAGGTTCCCACTGGAGTGTCCACATTTTTAAAAATTAAATATTACGTCACCGCTATATATATGCAGGTGTCACGTGAGACATTTGCGATGAAAGGAATGCGGTGGTGTGTCAGGGTCGAATGACGGCCAATGGGCAGTCGGTATGGTGTGTTCACGAGAGGAGGGACAACACAACACTTGAGCTGGTTAGTTGCGGGTGTGAAGAGTACACGCAATTTGGAGCTGCAGAGTTAGAAATTAGAAGTGGGAAGTTGAGAGATAGACACGAAGATAGTGGAAGTAAAAGGAACATTGTCGCATATTGTAAAATAAGTGTACATATTTGTTATTGCATTATTAAAGAACATTTTTCCTGGATTCTATTAACGAATTGAATTATTGTGTGAAAGAAGATACTGTTAGACAAGCCCACAAAGAAACACAAAATAGGTCAATCACGAGAAAGTGAGGAAACGGGACCTCGGCTGTGACAGCAGGGTCCCCAAAGAAGCCAAGTCCCGGGCCCCCAAAGCCCTAGCTACGCCACTGTTTTTACACTATGAAACCTTTTAAGTCACATGAACTATGGTTAGTAAAAATAATGAAAATGTGGATGATCTGTTTTTGTCTGGATGTTGTAAATGGAATATTTTTAAGTTCACATAATGTTAAAACGTCATCTGAAAAGGTTGGGAAGGGAGAGGAAAGCAAAATTATGGGAGTTAAGTTAGTTGAAGTTTCATGATATTTTTGGAAACACTTCATTTATAATAGTTTCCTTAAGTTTATATATAGAAATATA
>MUZC01004150.1:304000-328417 GCA_002072015.1 Radix auricularia | reverse complement strand
GTAGGGGGTCTAAGTTTTTGTGACGAGGGGGGTGAGATGGTCCAAAATTGCGTGACGTCATTTATGAACGGCTCCTAGCATAAAATGCGTAGTGTCCTTGTTATGAACTTCTAATAAAAACATTTTTTTATATATCATCATAATATTTTTTACGAGGGGGGAGGGGGCGGCAAACCTGGGTTCTGCCCCGGGCGGCACATACCCAGTGGCGTAGCGAGGGGGGGGGCAAATGCCCCGGGCGGCATTTTTTTAAGGGCGGAAAATTTGTCATTTTAATTCAAAGCAATAACAAAGAACCCGTGGCTTAACGCTTTTTCTTGTCTATTCTAACCGATTGGGAAAGGTTTGGTGCCATAAAAAATATTACGATCTGCAAGAAATTAGTTTGAGTTTTAATTTTTTTTTTTTCTTTGTATATGGCTTGTTAACAGCCGCCCGCATTAAAAAATTACTTGTCATCATTGCCGGCTCAATGCGGGAACGGGAACGATGCTTGATCATCGTACAAGCGCAAAGGCGCCGACACCTTTGAAGTTTGAAGGCGGCATTTAAAAAAAAAATCCGGATGGCGACAATTTCCTACTTTCACCCATCCTACAATGTCTAGAGTCGGTCCTGCAAATGATTGTTTCTGTAATGTGACGACAACACGTTCACAACTTCTGTGTTGAGTGTAGTTTGTTAGATGTGTCGGCTAACGTTGTTTAGCATTTTCTTACGAACGGATGGAATTGGCAAGGGACTAGAGATACCGAGCATTTTACTGATTGTGTAAAAATCGGTGTCTTAAAGTAAGGAAATTTATTATATCTAATTAATTTTTCAGCTACTACGTACACTTTTAGTTAAAAGTACAACTTGCTATAAGTATTGTTGTGACATTTCTAGCCTGAGTTGTCATTGAATTAGTTTTAACAAAAGACATTCTATAAACTTTACAGTGTAAAATTATCCTGCCTGTTTTTTCCCCATTATTTTTCCCGATAGGAGAATGTTCACTGTAGTGTGTTATTTTTCTAAACGATGCAAAGTTTAGTGTGTGTGTTTAGTTTTTAAAACAACTAGTTTCCGTTGCCTTTTTGTTAAGTTTTTTTTTTAAATACTACTTTACTACTACAGTTTAAATAACCTCATTCATTATCCAAATGTATTTTAAATTACGGTAATTATTAATTATTAATATTATTTAATCTATACTAATAAAAGGGAAAGCCTTGACTGACAAATTCATCACTAATTCTCCAACTTCCCGTGTAGGTAGAAGCATGATACTTTGGGAAGTTGTTGGTTACCCTCTAACACAAAAACTGGCGAAAAAGAATTTTAAAAATCTCACTCATGTGGGGCCGGGGGCCGAATTTTTTTTTTTTTTTGCCTTATATGGGCTTATTGAAAATCAACAATTTTCCTATTTCCCGTGTAGGTAGAAGCATGAAACTTTGGAAATTCGTTAAGTACATGCTCCCCATTATAATTGGAAAAAAGAGTTAAATTTCCCATTCATGGGGGCCGGGGTCCCAAAAACGGTTTTTTTCTTATATGAGCTGCATAAAAATTGAAAATCACTAATTCTCTGATTTCCCGTATAAGTAGAAGCATGAAACTTTGGAAATGTTTTGAGTACACACTCCCGACAAGAATTGGGAAAAAGAATGTTAAAATTCCCCCTCATGGGGGACCGGGGGCCCATATATAATTTTTCTTATATTAAGAACCGACTCATCACTAAATCTCTAAAGTCCCGTGTAGGTAGAAGCATGAAACGTTGGGAAGTTGTTGTGTACCCTGTCACTACGAAAATTGGTGAAAAAGAATTTTAAAAATCTCGCTCATGACCGTCCGGGGGCCCAAAAACAGTTTTTTCCTTATAGGGGCTCTATAAAAATTGAAAATCACCAATTTTCCTATTTCCCGTGTAGGTAGAAGCATGAAACTTTCGGAAATTGTTGGGTACCAAACTAACAACGAAAATTGGCGAAAAAATATTTTTTTAAATTTCACTCATGTCATGCCGGAGGGGCCAAAAACTTTTTTTTTCCTACATAACTAATTCTCCAACTTTCCGTATAGGTAGAAGCATGAAACTTTGAGAAGTTGTTGGGTACCCTCCATCTACGAAAACTGGCGAAAAATAATTTTACAATCTCGTTCATGTGGAGCCGGGGGCCAAAAAAGATTTTTTCCTTGTATGGGCTCTATAAAAGGTGAAAATTACCAATTTTCCTATTTCCCGTGCAGGTAGAAACATGTAACTTTGGAAATTTTTTGAGTTCATGCTCTCGACGATAATTTGAAAAAAAAATCCCACTTATCGGGGCCGGGGCCTCAAAAGCGTTTTTTCCTTATATGTGCTATATAAAAATTGAAATTCACTAAATCTCCTATTTCCCGAATAGGCAAACGCATGCATTTTTGGGTGGTTGGTTAAATACACTTCCTGGTTGGTAGTAGGTGAACTGAACAATTATTTAAACTATCCCTTACTGTGGGCTGGGAGCCCTAATGTATTTTTTTCCTGATATTAACTATATAAAAATCGCTAATTCTCCCATTCCCCATGTAGGTAGAAGCATAAAACTTTTGGAAGTTGCTGGGTACCCGCTCACGACGAAAAGTCGCGTAATGTAATTTTTAAATTGACACTCATTGGGGCCGGGGCCTCAAAAATGTGTTTTTTCGTAATATGTGCTTTATACAAATTGAATATTTTTCCTATTTCCCAAATAGTTAAACGCATGAAACGTTGGGGTTTGTTAAATACACTTTCACGATGGCAGCTGGGGAAAAATATTAAAAATATCCCTTGCTGGGCGCCGGGGGCCCAGATATTTATTTTTTTCGTTACTCACTCACTCATTCATTCTCCAACTTCCCTCAGATTCTCCTTCTGTGCAGAAGATTATTGCGTCCTACGTATTTCTATTGTTTGTGTTTAATCCTGTATTCTTACTAGAGTTTTAAATGATGATATAGTGTTGGCTTTCCTGGTTTTCAGGCAACCCAATCCACACTCGAATACCGGACGGAAAGAAAGAAAACTTGTATGTGATTGTTCTTGCATATGGAATAAGAAAGGTGTTTTTATCTTTATGTCTATCTGAGGGTTGTATTAAGTTATCTTTGTGTTGTATTTCTAAATTATAATTAATAGCCTTATGTATAATGATTAATTTACTCTTGGTTCTTCTATCCTCTAGTGTTTCAAGGTTTAATGATTTAACTAATGGTGTTACTCTTGTCAGTTTTGAATATTCTCCAGTAATGAAACTGGCATCTCTTTTTAGGATTTGTTCTAACTTATCAAAATTTTCTTTGGTGGATGGGTCCCATACAGAAGATGCATATTCTAGTATAGGTCTCACCAGGGTGAGGTAGCATGTTAATTTTATATCTTTATTACATTTGTAAAAGTTTCTTTTATAAAACTTAAGGTTTTGTTTGATTTTTTAATAACTTCACTGACATGGGGATTCCGAGATAGTTTCTCATTTATTATGACTCCTAAGTGTTTTGTATCTTTAGTTTGGGTTAGTTCTTTTCCATGGATGAAGTATTTTGAATTTATTTATTTCTTTTTCTTTGTTACTCTTAGCAGTTGACATTTTTCTGGGTGGAAACGAATGATAGGCGCGACGTTGTTTTAACAAAACTAAGTTTGCCATTCAGAGTACACAGAGAAAATTATTGCTTTAGTGATGGTAGCTGTAGAAATACGTGAAATTTTCGCTAAATGTTACGTTAATTAGCCAACTATGATTCCACTTTGAACAGTCATCTAAAGTTTAACAAGAAAATGAAATTTATTTAAGTCATGGTGTGCAAATTGATTTAATTCAATCAGCATTTGAATTATCAGAAGCAATTGATAATGAAGTCTTCACATTTATTTTCTTTAATTATTGATTCAACAGTTGATATATCTAAAATTGATCAGATGTCACTTTGCGTTCAGTTTTAAAATCAGGACATGTTGTGGAAAGATTTTTAGGCTCTTATACTTTGGTTAACATCAACGTTTTGCCGCATTTACTGAGAAGATTCTAACGGAACTCTACACATTACAAAAGCGAAACATTGATATCACAATTTGTGGAGGAAAGGCATACGATGACGCATTTGTGATGTCTGGAATTAAGAGTCGCCTTCAAACTTTCACCCACCCAATACCATTTATGTTCATTGGTGTGTCAATATTTTGAATTTGGACAATATCGAAGCAATTTCTGTAAACAGTGATGTACATTTGTTTTTTGGCACAGTTGAAAGGTTGAATGCATTCTTTAGGTCTAGTTTACCAAGTCTACATACTCTTAAAAATATCATAAATCTCAATATGAATCAAGAGTAAATACTCTGAAATGACTTTCTGATACAAGATGGGCACATCATCAGCATGCAGTTGATGCAGTTTTTGGACCATTCTCTGCTGTTCTAGCCACACTTGAAGATATACATTCAGGGGAATCAACATAACATAAAGGAAGTGTCAGAGCAGAAGCCATGGGAATATCTGTTTTAATAGCAAAATATTATCTTGTTTTTTCTGATGCTGTTTGTACAAAAGTTGGTTGATATATTCGGGTTATCAAACCACTTGCAGCGCAAGAGTATTGACATTGCAATTGCAAAACGATTGATCGAAGTTGGAAGAAAAAATGTTTGTTGAACTCAGAAGCAATCAAGCTTTTTAAAATTCTTTAAGTAGATGTCTAATAATTTATTAACGAAAATCGTTCCAAACTAGATGTAATAAACAAAATTTGAAGAAACACGAATTGCAAAAAATAAAAGTATTGCAGGTGAACTTAGTAGAGATGAAAGGGCTGATGATCCAATTACTAATTTTAAATCTGAAACGTACTTCACTATCTTGGATACACTACTAAAATAAATAGATGATTGATTTAATGACTTTAGGGGCGCAGCTATTTATTTCTATTGTATTGATCCATCACAAATGTTGGAAGAAAATAAAGATTCTCTTCGAAGTTGAATATTATACTTTCAATGATTTGTATGCATCACTCGTCCATCACTATCTAGCGAGTTACAACTTAAAGAGTTTCTACCATTCTTGACTGAAAAAGTAAATGGCATCAGGTCTCCCTAATTTGTCAATGCTCTATGAAATTTACTTGAATCTTCCTGTTAGCAATGATTGAAAATCATCAAAACTATTTGCGCTCAACAATGACGTACGAACGTCTGTCTGGATTGGCTTTAAGTTCAAATGAACGTGATCTAGGTGAGAGTTTTGACTTTGAATCAACGCTAAATCGTTTCGCTTCACGTAGAAAGGAATTTAAATAAGGCTCAGGGCTCTATATAAATTTGCATAAACTAAGTTTCTTTCTTAGATCAATAAATATACTATTGAAATAAATATACGTTACTATTTTGAAAATATTTATGTTTATATTGTTTCTTCTGTTTGACTAGTTCGATTATTTGGAAAATTTAATAAATTGGTAAGCTAATAATTAGTATTTACTAGGGCTGCGGAAATTAACGATTAATTTCTCGATTAATCGTTAAAAAGTTTAAAGATTAAATTATTTTAACGATTAATCGAACCTTCACTTACAAATAATTGGAAGTCAAAAAGTTATTAAAAAATAATTCTAAAAAATAGCGGCTGATAAATAATAAATTTCCTGACGATTACACAAACATTTTTGTTTTAAAATATTGACTGACGGGAATGTTCAAAATGTTGATGAAGTTCGCTTACTTATCAAACCAAATGAAAAGCGTATTAAGCTAATGGCAGTAATGGAGTTTGACTTAGTGACAGAAATGACGACAGATCTTCTGATGAATAACTACGTTACAAAATGGAGATGAAAGTTCTTGAATCCATTAATCCTGTACAACGGTGGAAAGTTAATGAACAGCGATAATGTCATTCCTTGCCAAGACAGTTTTGAGCATACCAGTTACCTCAGTTTTATGTGAATGATTGTTCAGCTCGGCTGGTTATATTTTCAATTAGACCCGCTCATCACTTGAACCAATTAATGTCAACACATTTGTCTTTTTGTGTAGTTGGTTAAACGTTGATATATAAAGGAGACATTCCAGTGTTATTTAGATTTTCAACAAGAACGTTAAATAAGTGTTACTTATGAGATCATACATTTAAATTGTTTGCTTTATTCGAAATTAACGATTAATTAATCGTTAATTGTTCAAAAGTGAACAATTAAATTTAAATTAATCGTTAACAGCCCTAGTATTTACCCAATGCTCTGTAATTAGTGAAATTTGGCGGCGCCCCCTGAAATTCTCCTGCCCCCCCCCAAGCAGACAAAGCTAAATCCGCCACTGAATAATATTACTTTAATTTATTTTAAGCTAGCACATTCGTGTTCATCGCATGTTAGGTGTATATGCATGTATGCATATTCCAAGGCTTATTTCATGAAGTGTGTCCTGTGGTGGCTTCTTAGCAAGAACGTTGTGTCTACATGTCGGACAAGAGATGTATGGGATCCCATCAGGAGGATTTAGTACACGGGCTATCCTGGTCTGGCGCTTGGACTTAGCAGCCTGTTGTCTCACAGCCTAAAAGATAGCTGCGCCATTCAGTCACATGGTGTGCCAGGGGCTCGGTCACTGACGGCTGCCTCCAAGGAGTAATGTACAATTTTAAAGGCCTTCGGAGCGGTTTGAGTGTATCCTTGAAGCACTTACGTGGATCTCTGCATGCCCTATGCCCTTCAGTAAGCACACCATAGAAGAGTCCCTTTGAGAGTCGATAGTCTGGCATGCTTTCTACACTGCATCAGGTCAGTGTGGATGTTGGGTAGTCCTGACCTAACTAATATTTTGGTGTCTGAAACTTATTCCTGCCATTTTATGTCGAAATTTTTCTTAGGCTATATGTGTGAAAGTGGTTCAGCAACCTCGCATGGCTCTGGTATACGGACCCTGTTTCGCATGCATTAAGTAGGGAGCACTACATTTCTGTATACTTTAGTTTGGTTTGGGTGATGATTCCCCTTCTGTTCCAGACACCATCGTACAATCTTCGAAATGCTGTTCTGGTCTTGGAAATTATCACGTTAACCTCGTCATCAATTTTGCATTCTGAGACTGTGTGCGGCCAAGGTAAGAAAAGCGGCTCACTGTGTCGATTTTGTTTCCATTGATTATTATATTACGCTCAGTATAAGGTTTGCCTGGGTCCGGCTGTTGCAGAACTTCTGTTTTCTTTGCGGTGATTCAATAGTTTGAGCACGCATTGGAAAATGTATCTACGCTAATTTGCAAGTGTACTCAGAGACAGCGTTGAGGGCCCAGTTGTCAGCAAATGGACGATCCTGGATAGTGTCTGACTTGACCTTTATTTTTTTTATTAAACCAACTGAAATTGAACAAATGACCATCGGTGAGATATCCATTAGCGTGTTTTTTTACTGATATCCCTGGAGGTTTCTGATAGCATGGCTGAGAGCATGAGACTAAACAGTGTTTCGACCAGAGCACAACCTTGCGTGTTACCACATTATGACATTATGACAGGGAAGGGTACATGGCCTCTGAACCCGAGCCTGCATACCATCATGGAACTGGCTTATAATAATAATAAACTTTATTGGGCAGCCATAATTTGTCCTAATCTTCTACAGCACCTCTCTGCAGACTGTGTCAAAGGCTTTTCGCCGGTCGAAGTGTGTGTGTGTGTGTGTGTGTGTGTGTGTGTGTGTGTGTGTTTGTTTGATTGTTTGTGTGTGTTTGTTTGATTGTTTGTGTGTGTGTATATATATATATATGTTGAAAGTTATTGAACATATAAAAAGTCTTAATAAAAATAACGCTGATATCCCATGAATCAAACCAAGTCTCCATGAGTTGATTCGTTCGACAGTCATACAGTATACACAGAGACTTCTACCGAACACAATCAAAAAGTATTTTTACAAGTATTTTAAACCAAATTATTATTAAATACTTCCGACCTTCATTCTCATACTTTATTCAATTTCAGTTGACCTTCACACGTTCTGTAACTTTCCTGCCTTCTGGCACTGGGTTCACTATCTTTTTGTCCATGCTTATCCTTTATATCAACAGAAAGAAACTAGATACCAATAAGGTATGTATTTCATAAGGACTTCTTAAATTTACACGTTAAAAAAACTCACACGTAACGATATAAGTTAATACCACAATAAAATAACTGATCACTCAATAAAATCGCTTTATACCTGTAATTACTTTAAAGATGCACTCATTAGATACAAACGTTCTTGACATCGCAATAATAACAACAATAATTTGAATTCTACACTAACAAATAATGTACGAAAACTTGAAGTTCGTAGTACATGTCATCGTAGTTCAGTAGGTCCAAATGGAAGTCCCGTCCATTTGTTTTAGCTCCCAAAGTTTTACATTTCAATAGTTAATTTAACTGCTTTTTAAAAAATGACACCTTTTCGTAAGAATTAGAAACATCTCTTTAATGAGAATGGAATGAATGGATCGAATAAAAATTTCTCATAAGTTCCTACATGAAACGAAGTTATTTTCCCACACGGGGTCAGGAGTTTATCAATAGGTTACACCACAAGCTTTGAAATAACTTTACTACGCCTCTGAATCTTGTCTAGCTTTGAGCAATTTTAGCACTTAGCTAAAAAAAAAAATCCTGCAATAATATCCTCTTTCATTGAATAAACCTCTTATACACAAATCTACTAATATGTCAATTGATTTAAATCCCTTTAACGTTTGATTAATTTGAAACATTGGTAGGTAACGTCATGACAGTTTATTCCGTAGTGCCGAGATCTAGCCATGCCAATAAGCCGTGTAGGTCATTTGTTTCATTTTCCCACAGAACCCAATAACTGTTCAAAGATTTACATGGAGCTGCGGAATTAAATCAATATTATCGATACTTCACCAAGCATCAATATTTTTCCAGGACTTAAATGTCAGCAGTGGCAGTGTGCATTTAACGTGCTTCAAAGGAAAAAGTGCGATGAGCTATTTTGGAGCCCACGATAGAGTTTTTTATTTTTTCTCACTGATATTACGCTGAACGATTTCATATCGTATTTACCAATCTGTGAAATACCATTAAAAATACTACCATTACCCAATTGACATTTATTTTCTATTGAAAACATAATTCGTACCCATTTTTCATTTCAATGTAGAAATGAAGAAGAAAAAACATTCCCGTTGTCGAGATCTTCATTGGATACTTTGTTTTATGTTTCATGTTATTATCAAAATCAAAAGATGAAGCTTGGGCTTTGTTGTGTGTATTTAAAATAATCAAATTGGTTTAAAAGTTATAATGCTTAACTTGTCGCCAGATTTTTTTCTACTCACATCCTTAGTACAGTCGGACCTCTCAAAGTCGAACTCAAAGGGATCAGGAAAAAATTGACGTACGGAGTTTTTGAGTTATGGAAATTGGCGTAATAGGCACGCGTTAATCAAGGACAATGTTGATATTGAAAGGGGCGGGAGGAGAGACAGCTCTACAAGCGATAAGGCTTGACAGAAAGGAGAGGCATGTCTGATGTTTCATATGAAAGGAAGCCAACTTAGCTTTGAAATACCAACACCACCGAGAAAGCCCCCCCCCCCACCCACTTGACTCCCTCCAAAGTGGGATGGGGGTTGCAGATTTTTCCTTTTACTAGTTTTAAACAAACGCCTTGGAAAATTCGACTTACGGAGGTTCGAAAACAAAAATCTTCAAGTTAAGGAGATCTAAATTACATTAGTTTTATTGAATAGGGCTGGGACCTAACAATTACTTCGATATATGGAAGTTTTTGAATTAGGGTAGTTCGACTAGCGAGGTCCGACTGTACATGCATTTTTTTACATTGCCAACGTTCAGTGTATTGTTGAGAACTATAATAAATACTGAAACTTCTAAGATTGAGAATAGCATTGAACTGGAGCACATCTTTGAAGATTATTAAAATAAGCTAAAATGCTTTCATGGTATCATATAAAATTTCTGATATAACTTCCTCCAAAACAAATTGTAGGCTTACTCACATAACTATGAGAATTGAAGGTCATGAGAAGGTAATAACACTAAGAAATTATTCGCTAAAAATAAATTTTTTAAATTTAATTTTTACCTACATGAAAAAATAACATTTAAAAACACTTTTTTAATAAAAGACTATTTTCTTTTAAGCTTAATTTTTAGCTTACCAAAGTGTCTAGAATTATAACTTCTCCCTCTTCCAGCCTCCGGCTCTTGCGTGTGGTCTAAAATTAGCCCCACATCTCGTCACATGTGCCTTGCCTATAACAGATCAATTTGAGATCAATTCCGATCCATCAGGCGTTAAGCTGATCACTGATGCTATATAAGCCATGATACATTTGGATTTGACTGCAATAAAGTTATTAGGGTTTTAAAAAAATTATTGAAAGTATAGGCCTGAAAAAGACGTAACAAAACAACGACTGTATTGTTGATAACAGTGGCGTAGCTAGGGGGTGCGGAGGGGCGGGCCGCCCCAGGTGACACCATCAAGGGGGTGACACCAGACCATAAAATTCTATATATTACCGTTATTTGGCGCTGGAAAACACGGAGGAGTTCTATGGATTAAATCATGAGGGGGTGACACCATGAGCTACCACCCCGGGTGACACCATGAGCTACCGCCCGGGTGACACCAACCCTAGTGACGCCTCTGGTTGATAAGACAATTATTTAACATTACGGTTCATGTCTCTAGTGTTTACATGATAACCAAGGCGTTAAAGTGAGATATTGTGTCAACGATGGGACAAAAATTATTTTAAGATGAGTTTTTAGCAACTCTTTTGGATGGAGCCACTCCGACAATGTTACATCATCTACTTTTCTTATGTTTCTTGGGGTCAGGTTCACTTGAAATAAATTCAACTCAAGGGTTGATGTTTAACAGAAATTTAGTACGTGAACTTGAAAATACAAATGTTTAATAAGGAGGTCCATAAAGTACATCACCATTTTGGACCATTTTTACTCGCCCCTACCCCGTCACAAACTGTCAGAAATCTTAAAGTACGTCACACTTTCGTACAAAAATATATTTTTAATTAACACGATAATTGAAATTTCACATAAAACACCGTGACGCCACACCTTCCTACACCCCGTCCCCCTTCTGGAGCCGGACTTACTTTATGGACGACCCCGGGGCAAAAAAAGGACAATTATAAAAACCATATTGAAACCATCAGCAGTTTAAAAGGAACCGTCCTGCTAAATTTGGTCCCCTTCCCACGTCCATTATATGCAGTGGCGTCGCTATGGAGGTGCGGTGGGGGCGGGCCGCCCCGGGTGACACCATCAAGGGGGTGACACCAGACCGTAAAATTCTATATATTCCCGTTATTTAACATTGGAAAACTCGGAGGATTTCTATGGGTTAAATCATGAGGGGGTGACACCATGAGCTACCACCCCGGGTGACACCAACCCTAGTGACGCCTCTGATTATATGGCTTTTCCATGATTGTGTAACTAACATTCGAAAAATTGAAGCATACCTACATACAAACATCAACTGATCTTTATATTTTTAATAGATACTTGATTATGAGCATTATCAATTTATCGGGAATTACGCTTGTAGAAGATATCGACTTGACAAACTTCACACACAATCTCCACATAAAATCTACTCAAAAGTTAGCTGATTAAAAATAACTAATTTCTATTTTAATTGCAATAAAGATAGATATATATAAAAAAAACAAACAGTATAGAATCAATAACTATAACAACGTGCATCCAATTTTGTATGGTAAAATATAATAATAATAATAAATTTATAATTTATACATCTATATCGCTGTATCCCAGCATATAAACATTAAATCACGAGAAGATCTTCAAAATAATGACATCAATTAACGAGACTTAGGTTAACTTAGATAAAATTTAGCTATATTGAAAAAAAAAGACGAATGGAAATCATAAAAGTAAGACAAATAAATTTACTTGCTTAAGTAAAGTAAAATATCTAATTGTGGGCACTTCAGCTTATGATTTCTTCTGTTCTACAAAGAGTATCATTTATTCTAAAATAAAAAAATACTTATCTTAAATTTTATTTGCGAAGTACAATTAAATTTGATTAATAATGTTTTTCTTAAGATATTTTAACATGTTAATACCTTTTTTTAAAGGGAGCCCAAAGTAAATACAATTTAAATTCTTATTTGGCCGGTGACAATTGGCAAAACATTGAATTTTTAAAAAAAATTGTCTTAAAATGTAAGCACTCTCTATTTAATGATGTAGTTGAAATTAATTTTGAAAATATAGTAAGCTTGAAAAGATTTTTTTTTAAAATTAAAATAAATATCAATACCCATTATTTTTCAACAATTTTTAACTAAGGGATATTTCAGATAACCAGTGGCGGATTTAGCTTTTTCCGCGTGTGGCAGCCAGGAGACTTTCAGGGGGGCGCCGCAAAATTTTACTTATATCAGCGCATTGGGTAAATACTAGGGCTGTTAACGATTAATTTAAATTTAATTGTTAACTTTTGAAAAAATAACGATTAATTAATCGTCAATTTCGATTAAAGCCAAAAATTTTAATTTATGATGTCATAAGTAACACTTACTTCACGTTCTTCTTGAAAATCTAAATAACGCTGGCATGTCTCCTTTATATATTCCTTTTAACCAACTACGCAAAAAGACAGGTGTGTTGACATTATTAGGTTCATGTGATGAGCGGATCTAATTGACAATATAACCAGCCGAGTTGAACAATCATTCACTGAGAAAACTCAAACTCGTATGCTCAAAACGGTCTTGGCAAGGAATGACGTTATCGGATATCGGTGATCATTATTCTCCCACCATTGTACAGGATAAATGGATTCAATAACTTTCATCTCCATTTTGTAACTCAGTATTTCATCAGAAGAGCTGTCGTCATTTCTATCTCAAGTCAAACTCCATTACTCCCATTAGCTAATACGCTTTTCATTTGGTTTGATAAGTAGGCGAAATTTATTAAAATTTTGAACATGCCGCAAGTCAATATTTTAAAACCAAAATGTTCCTGTAATCTTCAGGAAATTTATTATTTATCAGCCACTTTTTTTTTTTTTTTTTTTTTTTGACTTCCAATTACTTTTAAGTGATGGCTCAATTAATGGTTAATATTAATTTAATCCTTAGACTTTTTAAGGATTAGTCAAGAAATTAATCGTTCATTTCCGCAGCACTTGTCAAAACTAATTATTAGCCTACTAATTTAGTAAATTTTCCAAATTAACAAACAAGTCAAACAGAAGAAGTAAATATAAACAGATATGTTTTCAAAATAATAACGTTTATTTATTTCAATAGTATATTTATTGATCTAAGAAAGAAACATAATTTTTACGTATTTATATAGAGCCCTGAGCCTTATTTAAATTCATTTCTACGTGAAGCGAAACGATTTATCGTTGATTTAAAGTCAACGTTCTCACCTAGATCACGTTCATTTTAAATTATTGCCAATCCAGACAGACGTTCGTTTGTCATTGTTGAGCGCAAATAATTTTTGATGATTTTCAATCATTGCTAACAGGAAGATTCAAGTAAATTTTTATAGAATATTGACAAACTATAGAGACTTGATGCCATTTATTTTTCAGTCAAGATTGGCAGAAACTCTTTAAGTCGTAGCTCACTAGATAGTGATGGCCGTTGTGATGCATAAAAATCTTTGAAGGTAAAATATTCATTGATTGCTTCTTCTAGGTTAATGTGTTTGTAAATTTTGCATAAACTTCGAAGAGGATCTTTATTTTTCTTCCGTCATTTCTGATGGATCAATACATTAGAAATAAATAGCTGCGCCCCAAAAGTCATTAAATCGATTATCTATTTATTTTAGAAGTGTATCCAAGATAGTGAAGTACGTTTCAGATTTAAAACTGTTAGTTGGATCATTAGCCCTTTCATCTATACTAAGTTCACCTGCCCTACTTTTATTTTCTGCAATTCGCGTTTCTTTAAATTTTGTTTTTAACATCTAGTTTCGAACAATTTTCGTTAATAAATGATTAGATATCTACTTTCAGAATTATAAAAAGCTTGATCGCTTCTCATGTAAAAAACTTATTTCTTCCAACATCGATCAATCGTTTTGCAATTGCAATGTCAATACTCTTGAGCTGCAAGTGGTTTGATAACATGAAAATATCAACACCAACTTTTGTACAAATAGCATAAAAACAAAAGAATATTTTGCTATTAAAGCAGATTGTGCAATGGCTTCTGCTCTGACACTTCCTTTATGTTATGTTGATGCCCTCGAATTTATATCTTCTAGAGTGGCTAGAATAGCAGAGAATGATCCAATAACTGCATCAACTGCATGCTTACTTACGGCCTACGGCTTGACCATCTTGTATCAGAAAGTCATTTCAGTTCAGAGTATCTACTGTTGATTCATATTGAGATTTGTGATGTTTTTTAAGAGTATGTAGACGTGGTAAACTAGACGTAAATAATGCATACAACCTTTCAGCTGTGCCAAAAACAACTGTATTAACCTTTCAGCTGTGCCAAAAACAACTGTATACATCAAAGTTTACGGACATTGCTTCGAGATTGACCAAATTTAAAACATGGGCACAGCAATGAACATAGATGGCATTGTGTGAAAGTTTGAAGGCCACTCTTCATTCCAGACATCACAAATGCACCATCATATGCCTTTCCTCCTCAAATTGTGATATCACCCGCCACCCCCTGCCCTATAGCTAAATCCGCCACTGCAGATAACTCTTCTATCGTTTTTAAAAGGGGCCATTCCCTGTTTACAAGGGCACAGAAAAGTGACATCTGAGCCATAACACAATCATCAAATTCACAACTAGAAACCCCTTGACCATTACGCTCAAGGTTGCGAACCAGATCTGAACTCAAAGAGTTCTGAGGCCCTTCAAGCACACTAAACCCTTGAGCCTCTTGTTGGCTGGAAATTTCTTGAAGACAACACAGAGCCACATCGGCTTGGGCCCCTTCGGGTTCTGTATCATCTTCTTCTTTCTCTTCTAGGACACCATTCATTCTCCCAAGAAGCTCCCAGAGGGATATCCGTCGATATCTTTTAAGCATTTGTACAACTTTTGTTTGTTTGTCCAGTAATCCAATCAAAATGTCCGGCTCGGGTCTTCTGTCTTCACGGCAATCCTTTATTACGGTGGGGATGAATTCCAGCAAACTCTTGAAGTAACTGAAACCAAAAGGAGAAATGAATGCTATGTCGTTTAAAGTATTTTTTAGAGTTTAAATGGTATTGTGTACGTTCACTTTTAATTGTCATAGAGCTTTTGTATATGTTTTAATTTCTTTGTTCAGTCGGACACATTTTCAAATTATTTTTTAAGCTTGGGACTCAAGGGAGACAGAGCATCGCCCTACCAAGTCATACTTCAACAGGTTACACAACAGAGCAGAAAGTGTACTAGAATTGCTATCCAAAGACACAGTAGCGCACTTGTTAACTTCATGCCCCTCGCTGAACGTAGCCGGGGAGTCTCAAAAGGCAAGAGAATCCGACGCCCAGAACAATTATTTACATGGCCCAGCAGAAGGATCACAAGGCTTTAATAGGATTTAAAGTCAAGTTTTTCCACAATATTTATATTTTTTAATTAATTAATAATCTTATCCTAGCAGATTAGAGAATATACTTTTACTCAGACAACTAATTATTTTGATGTTATTTTTTATTTACAGCCAACTAAATTTATCGACACATAAATATTCAATTATTATTTTAGAAATTTCTTATCTTTGTAAAAAAAAGTTTACCTTGTTCCCTAAAAAATGTGTAAACAAAAAATCATACTGTCTTTCAGATTGCGAATTAAATTCATAAGAACATTTTAAGTCGAAAATGACTTTCTTGTTTCATTTAAAATATAGTATATGATTTTTTTTTAAAATTCATTGCCTTAATAAAATTAATTGTGTTTCATATTTCATAATTCATACGTTTTCAATCATGAAACTAAAAACTAGCCTACCTGGACATCGGTTCCATGCTTAACAAGATGAGAACCACTCTGGCTCTGCTCATTTCTTCCACTTCTTCATTAAGCTGTATGTCACCTGGAGAGATTCTCTGCAGAAGGCCAATGGGGGGGGGAGTGATGGAATAATAGATGAATGTACACATATCGAGTTATGAGTGTTTATAGATTGTGCGTGGTTACTGTGTTCTAATTTGTCAAATGAACTATTCATTCTGTATTCAAGTGCCTTACACGTATGTATAATCAGACGAAGCTGTTATACTTGAGAGTCGGAGACTATACATTTTGTTTTCACCCAGCATCTCAAATGTTTCGTTAGCCACAACATGCACTCAAATAACAGCAGAAAAAAACAAACAAATAAAATTAAAAAATAAATTCCTCTACACTGGGCCGTAAATGAGCTTAAAAGTGAAGTCTATACTTTTCATACTGTTTTTTTTTCTAATAATTTAAGTTTGACATCGCACTTTAATTTTTTAGAAGGACTGCTATAGTTTGACAATATTTTAAACCACTCTCCATAAAGTTTAAGGAACTATGTTTCGCTTTTTTTTTTAATTTGACTAGCGAATGATGTTTATAAAGGTATAATAAGTATACACTTTGCTGTTGTAATCAAATTCTTTTTAAAATTTACAATCATTAAATTGTGATTATAGTGGCAAAATACTAAGAAATTAAATAATAATATATTTTGTAATATTGTCTTGTAAGTTATTTGTTTGCCATAATCTAATTTGCGCTTATTTATATTCTTTAATTAAATTAGGCAAAGGCAAATAAAAATTATAAGCCCTGTAAGGAAAAAGACTGTTTACTTTAATGTCTAAATAGTATACAATTTAGTCTTACTTCATCAATTAAGCTGGCTTCCAATCCAAATATGTCCACGAGTGTTTGTTGTAATTTTTTTACTTTCACTGTAAGATCATCGCTTGATTCGGCTACACTTCTGTCGTATAAAATCAGAACATCTTGTATATCGTGGTCCAGAGCTTCTGAGACACTCAGCACTTCGGCCACTTGGTGGTCATTTTCTGATCTTGTATTTCTTTTCTCCATACAAGATTCAAACAAAGGTTTTAAGATGTTTCTAGCATCTCCTTCGTTGGTTTGTAGTCTGGAAGCTGCCGTGGTTAGGTGAACGTTCAAAAACGTTAATTCTAGTTTTTGGTGACCGTCATTGGATGATGGTGACGTCATGATAAAATTGAGGAACGCAAAAGCTGATTCGTATTTTTTCAGCTTTAGGTAACTTTCAAGTCCAGATTTGATGACCACTGGGTCAGTCAAGTCGTCCTCGCTAAGACTTCGAAGATGTTCGATGACAGTCAGAAGTTTTTCATGCTTACTCACACGCATCAACAGACTGATGTATTTTTTAACAGCCTCGGGTGAATCTTTTAGTCCTTCGTATTTTCTCTCAAGAGTTTTGAAAGAGTTCCATATATGAACTTTATATCTGTCCATTTCGGATTCAAGATTAGACAACATGTTGGCCAAGCTGACAGCCTTCATAAGTTTCTTCTCGCCTTCTTCATTAAATGTTTCAATTTCTTCTTTAGTTTTTCCACCATTTTTCGCGAGGTCTAAAAGGCAAAGTCCGGCCTGCTCATAGGCGCAAGTTACAGGAATAAAATAATCGTTTGCTTGATTGCTTCCCTTAACCCTTTTAATTCCTGGCAAGCGCTGTTTTGAGTTGAGATGAATTATTTTGTTAAACTCGGTTATGGCTCCCTCTAAATCTCCACATTCTCTCAGTATCAGTCCAAGGCTATACCTGGCCGGGTTGTTGTTGTCACATGATATTTCTATCGCTTTTCTGTAGCAGTCAGTTGCCTTAACCACTAAAGCATCTGTCTTATTCAAGGGAATTGCTTTTGAAGGACATGTTATTATTGGCTGATCTTTTGCATTTCGCAAAAAACCCGCTTCATTTTTAGCTTGTCTTTCATAACACAAACCCAAGTGATGGTAAGTGGTCGAATTTTTTTTCAAATCTAGGGATTTTTCTAGTAGTTGTGTCGCTTCTTCTAGATTCCTGTGACGTAGGATTCGACCACATTCAGATAATGTTTTAGCGTCTTCCGATCCACACTTAAGAGCTTCTCTAATCAAATACATGACATCTTTATCTCTGAATATATCATTACAGTTTGTTTCTTTTAGGAATCTATCAGTGTGCATCCTCATAACTGCTAGCTGTGAAAGAGCTCGGGCACGAAGCAATGGCTGTGGAGAATTTTCCGCCACTTCAAAAAGTAGCTCTGTAGCATTTTTAGCAAGCTCTAAAATCGGACCTTTTGTTTTCATTAACATAGAGATATTTCCATGAGTGGAACGCCTGTATGCTAATCCTAGTCTGTATTTCCAAAAGAATTTATCGGGTTGCTTTTTTACTACATTTGTGTACAATTCAATGGATTTCGTCAAATTCTCCGCGCCCCCTAATCTGTTGTACGCATACGCCATTTCAGCTTCAACTTCAGTCATCAAATACTCGCCTTCACTGCTTCTTTTAAGTGCTTCTACCTTAGCCAAACAATCTTTGGCTCCTATTTCATCGCCATCTCTCCATAGAATATACGCCCGGCTAACAACTGACGTAATGTTCTTCCAGTCGGTTCGGTTCAGTGCTTCATCATTGGATTCTCTCGCTTTTTTGTAATTTTTAAGTTTAAATTGGATCCACGTATACAAATTATATGCTGAAATTATTTCTTCTTGATATTCCATTTCTACCTCCAATTCATCAAGTAATTTTCTATCTAGTTCTTTGATTTTTGCGGACGATGCTCGTAGTTTTTCTTTGCTAAATATGCAATTAACACTTGCGGCAGCCCTCTCCTCAAAATCTGTATCTGTGTCACCGTCCATTGCTTAAAATAGAGAAGAAAAAGATGAAAAAATATTTGTTTTGCTAAGTGGATTCAAAGAGGAAAAAAAAAACTCATTCGAAAGAAATGTTTACATTGAAAGAGAAAACGTAATGCCCAAAAATCCCTTATAATATAGGCAGATGCAAATAAGGACACACACACACACACAAATATATATATATATATCATTTTTTGCTTATATGAGCTATATAAAAATAATTTAAAAGCTAACTAATTCCTATATTAATGGATCTTCGCTAAATTTTGTAATTATATTTTTGATAGCAAATATTAAAATATCATAGTGCACTAAACTCCTAATGGCAACTGCTTCGGGGCTGGGGGCCCAAATACCTGTTTTCGTAAACGTTTAAGATTTTATTCCCCAATTTAATTATTAAAAGTCTTGACCAATAATGATATAGGTATCCATTATTACCCATATTCAAAGAAATAGATGTTTTGAACTTAATATCTTGCGCTGAATGGGCTTGGGCCCTTAATGCTGTTTTTTGCTTATATGAGCAATAACAAAAATAGTTTAAGCGCGAACTACTTGGTAAATTGATAGATCTTAACCAAACTTTTCAGTAATTGTTTAAGATATTTTTCCCAATCAATTTTTAATGATCTTGACAAATAATGACAAATATTATATTATCATGCAAATTGGAATGAACATGTGTTTTCAACTTTACATCCTGCACTAAATGGGCACCATCATGTTATTTTTATTTTTTGCTTAAATAAGTTTATGCGTTAAATTTTGCTGTATAAGAATTGATTTTAACCAAATTTTTTAAACAAAATCTTGGTAGCCCATATTAAAATGCTATAGGGCACTGAACTTCTAATTTCAATTCATTTTGGGCCGGGAGACCCGAATGTCTGTTTTTGGTATATGCTTAACATACTTTCCCAATATTATTTTTAACAATCTAGAAGAATATATTCTTGATTAAACTGAATTAAAATGAACAGCTATTTGAAATTGACATCTTTCACAGAATGGACACAGGGGCCCTTAAATGTCACTTTTTTCTTATATTATATTTTTAAAATTAGTGCTAGCTCAAGTTACTGAGAACATAACGGATCTTGCCAATATTAGTATATAAAAACTCAAGAGTCTATAAATAAGTACTATAGGGAACTGAAGTCTTTATGTTCATTTCCTAGGGCTGGCGTCCCCAAATGTTTTTGTAATGCATGTTAATAATTTAATTTCCCAATCAATTTTACACAATATTGAAAAACATAGCTTGAGTACAAATTATCACTCATTTTAGAGCCTGGCCCTTTAAAATGTCACTTTTTTTCTTTTTTTTTAAAGCTTTTAAATTATTATTTTATTTATCCATTTGCTATGAAACTTTGACTTTTTTTTTGCCCACTTCCGTGTGGGTTTCAGGCATAATTGTTTTTAAAACATATCATTTATTGGATTCTTTAATTTTTAATAGTAATTTTTACTAAGATTGTTGCAACGCACGACTGGGTCTGCTAGTGTCTTCTAAACTAATAAAAGGGAAAGCCCTCACTGACTGACTGACTGACTCATCACTAATTCTCCAACTTCCCGTGTAGGTAGAAGCATGAAGCTTTGGGAAGTTGTTGTGTACCCTGTCACTAAAAAAATTGGCGAAAAAGAATTTTTTAAATCACGCTCATGTGGGGCCGGAGCCCCTAAAAAATTTTTCCCCTAATATGAGCTATATAAAACTTGAAAATCACCAAATTTATTTTTTCCCGTCTAGGTAGAAGCATGAAACTTTGGGAAGTTGTTGGGTACCCTCTCAGGGCGAAAACTGGCGAGAAAGAATTTTGAAATTCACTCTCATGGGGCCCGGGGCCCCAAAAGCGCTTTCTTTTCCTTATATGAGCTATTTACAAATTGCAAATCATTATTTCTCCTAATTCCCGTATAGGTAGAAGCATGAAACTTTGTAAATTTTTTGAGTACATGCTTTCGACGATAATTGGCAGAAGAGAATGTTGAATTTCCAACTAATGGGGGCCGGGGCCACAAAAACGTTTTTCCTTACATGAGCTATATAAAAATTGAAAATGACTAATTCTCCTTTTTCCCATATAGCAGAGGCATGAAACTTTGGAAATTTTTCGATTACAAGCTCCTAAAGTAAATTGGCAAAAAGAATTTTAAAATTCCCTCTCATTGGGGGCCGGGGGCCAAAACATATATTTTCTTAAATTACAACCAGACTCATCACTAATTCTCCAATTTTCCGTGTAGGTAGGAGCAAGAAACTTTGGGTAATTGTCAAGTACCTTCTCACGACGGAAATTGGCGTAAAATAATTTTTAAATGCACACTCATGAGGGCCGGGGCCCCAAAAACGTGTGTTTTCCTTATATGTGCTATATACAAATTTAAAGTCACTTATTATCCTATTTCCCGAAAAGGCAAACGCATGAAACGTTGGGGATTTGTTAATTACACTTCAACGATGGCAGCAGGTGAAAATAATATTTAAAATATCCCTTACTGGGCACCGGTGGCCCTAATATAGTTTTTTTATGCACTCATTCATTACTAATTCTTCAACTTCCCGCAGCAAAGCGCGGGTAAATCGCTAGTCTTATACAAAAGCTCATTTGGTGTTTGTATGTTTCACTTTTGGCAATCACGGAAAAACCAAATGATGGACGGGGACCAATTTTTTAGGAAGGTGCCTTTTAACCTGCAGATGGCTTTAGTATAGTTTTTATAATTGACTCTTTTGCCCGAAGGCCGGAAATTAAACAATCAGAAAATGTAGAGACCAAGAAATAAAAGTAAAATCTCATTTCCATATTGAAGAACTTTAGGCGGACGATCAACATGATTTATTTTTGGTGCAATTTTTTTTTCCTGATAATTTTTTTGAGCTGTGTGCTTTCAAAAATCTTTAATTGTCAAATTACGGTGCGCACGTTTTCGTGTACTCTTATTAAATTTAGAAGTGTTATAAATAATATAATAGTCCAAGTCACTGGATCTGTAACGCTGAGGAGCGATGTACGACAGTCTACAGCAGTTAGTTTAGTTGAAAAATCGTGTGTTGATGAGCGCTGTAAAAATATTTAATTTGATGACGTCATTGTTTGGTGTGCATCGGTGCACAAAATACAACCCCTATTATTATTAAATACTTTGCGTACATTTCAGAAAGTTTAATATTTCGTATTTATCAAAAAAGGACAAGTTAGTTGGTCTTTTGAAAAAAGGTTGGCGCCGTAGGCGCCCAAAAAAGGGGGCACCGCAGGCGCCACGGCGCCGCGGCACAATCTAGTCTTCTTATAACATCCATAAATGGTTTGGCTTTTTAGTACAGTGGTAATTCATTTAAATAATAGATGATTTTAAACTGTTTCATTACATTTGTTATACAATCCATTGTATTTAATTTTAACATGCGAATACAATTGAGAGTTTTGTTATGTTGTTAATAAGACGTTAAAATTTAGTTTAAAAAAAATAAATAATTATGTAATTAGTGATTGCATTTTATATCTTAGATATTATAGTTGCCTTTATAATATTTCATCACATTTTTTACACGATACATGGACTCAATATGTTAACATGTGCGAAGGGAATTGCGATATTTTTGTTTTTGCTGCGATTCGATACTCGACATTTAATAAAAACCTAATGTGTGGAAAGCGATGATCCATATCAAATAAACTTACAGGTAAAAAAAGTTGACATAAGCTTTACATTTATACAAGTTAATCTTTGGCAACCGGACGTATAAACAGAAGTAGATAAAACTAAATAAAGTATTCCTTAAAATGTTTTTTAAAAAAATTATTGCGAATTGCTTATGCTATCTTCATTTCTCTGTAGTTTGAATGAAATAGGCTATTTCAAAAATCAATTTTTGTCATTGTTTCATATGCGTTTATTAACAGACAGGTTTTTTTTCTTTTTAAATGTGGCATGTGATTTCTTTATTTTTTAGAAACAAAATCTGGTGTAGGTGTATGGAATTTAATTGACAAAATGTGATGCATTATTGGTAATAGGAACTCAAAAAAAAATTTAAAAAATTCATTCATTTATAAAATTATTTTAAAAATCCAAAATAAAATCGTAACATTTAGAGATTAATAGAAGTTTATACAACAATCCAAATATTTCTTTCCATATTAAAACAACTATTAGTCTAATACGTTTAAAAAATGATGTTATTTTTTAGCAGTATGTTATGAAAAGACTTTATTTTAAGCTAAAAGATTTGTCTAAAACTGTTTTGTATATGAACGTTGCGCACAACTTCTTGAATTATTTTTAATACGACTGCTTCAGTTTGTACTTTTAAAAAATCAACAATTATTAACAGTGGCGTAGCGAGGGGGGCAGGGGGGCAAATGCCCCAGGCGTCATTTTTTTTAGGGCGGCAAATTTGTCATTTTAATTCAAAGCAATAACAAAGAACCCGTGTCTTAACGCTTTTTCTTGTCTATTCTAACCGATTGGGAAAGGTTTGGCGCCATAAAAATATAACGATCTGCAAGAAATTAGTTTGAGTTTTATTATTTTTTCTGTGTATATGGTTTGTTAACAGCCGCCCGCATTAAAAAATTACTTGTCATCATTGCCGGCTCAATGCGGGAACGACGCTTGATCATCGTACAAGCGCCAAGGCGCCGACACCTTTGAAGTTTGAAGGCGGCATTTTTTTAAAAAAATCCGCATGGTGACAATTTCCTACTTTCACCCATCCTATAATGTCTAGAGTCGGTCCTGCAAATAATTGTTTCTGTAATGTGACAACAACACGTTCACAACTTCTGTGTTGAGTGTAGTTTGTTAGATGTGTCGGCTAACGTTGTTTAGCATTTTCTTACGAACGGATGGAATTGGCAAGGGACTAGAGATACCGAGCATTTTACTGATTGTGTAAAAATCGGTGTCTTAAAGTAAGGAAATTTATTATATCTAATTAATTTTTCAGCTACTACGTACACTTTTAGTTAAAAGTACAACTTGCTATAAGTATTGTTGTGACATTTCTAGCCTGAGTTGTCATTGAATTAGTTTTAACAAAAGACATTCTATAAACTTTACAGTGTAAAATTATCCTGCCTGTTTTTTCCCCATTATTTTTCCCGATAGGAGAATGTTCACTGTAGTGTGTTATTTTTCTAAACGATGCAAAGTTTAGTGTGTGTGTTTAGTTTTTAAAACAACTAGTTTCCGTTGCCTTTTTGTTAAGTTTTTTTTTTAAATACTACTTTACTACTACAGTTTAAATAACCTCATTCATTATCCAAATGTATTTTAAATTACGGTAATTATTAATTATTAATATTATTTAATCTATACTAATAAAAGGGAAAGCCTTGACTGACAAATTCATCACTAATTCTCCAACTTCCCGTGTAGGTAGAAGCATGATACTTTGGGAAGTTGTTGGTTACCCTCTAACACAAAAACTGGCGAAAAAGAATTTTAAAAATCTCACTCATGTGGGGCCGGGGGCCGAATTTTT
>MUZC01004150.1:283920-300346 GCA_002072015.1 Radix auricularia | reverse complement strand
ATTGTTGGTATTGTTGTCATTGTTGGTATTGTTGTCATTGTTGGTATTGTTGGTATTGTTGTCATTGTTGGTATTGTTGGTATTGTTGGTATTGTTGGTATTGTTGGTATTGTTGGTATTTTTATTATTTTTATTTGACTTAAAAGCTATTTTATGATGGAGTATGTCTTCATAATTTCAATACAATTTTATTAATTATGTAATACGTACTTGATCTTTAGTGTGCTGACGAAGGCATTTTGCCGAAACGTTTTAGTTAAATAATAAAGCTCAAAAATAATTGTTTTCATTATACAAATCGTTTGTGTATTTTGTAGGTATAGAAAACCTCGTCTCGTCCTAGGTCCCTAACTATTTTTAATTTATATAAATGACTTACCCAACAATATCTCAACAGGAACTAAAGTTAGGTTATTTGCTGATGATTGTATAATCTATAGAGCAATCAAGTCAGAACAAGATAGCAAACTTTTACAAAAAGACTTAGATGAATTAATAAAATGGGAAACTATCTGGAGTATGTCCTTCAACTGCTAAGAGTAACAAAGAAAAAGAAACAAAAAAATTCAAAATGCTTCATTCATGGAAAAGAACTAACCCAAACTAAAGATGCAAAATACTTAGGAGTCATAATAAATGAGAAACTATCTTAGAATCCCCATGTCAATGAAGTTATTAAAAAATATAAAAAAACAATCTTAGGCTTTATAAAAATAAACTTTTACAAATGTTACAAAGATATAAAACTAAAATGCTACCTCACCCTGGTGAGACCTATACTAGAATATGCATCTTCTGTATGGGACCCATCCACCAAAGAAAATATTGATAAGTTCGAACAAATCCAAAAAAGAGCTGCCAGATTCATCACTGGAGAATATTCTAAACTGACAAGAGTAACACCATTATTTAAATCTTTAACCCTTGTAACACTAGAGGATAGAAGAACCAAGAGTATATTAGTAATTATACATAAGGCAATTAATTCTAATTTAGAAAAACAACACAAATATAACATAATACAACCCTCAGATAGACATAAAGATAAAAACACCTTTCTTATTCCATATGCAAGAACAAACATATACAAGTTTTCTTTCTTTCCGTTCGGTATTCGGGCGTGGATTGGGTTGCCTGAAGAAACCAGGAAAGCCAACACTTTATCATCATTTAAAACTCTAGTAAGAATACAGGACTAAACACAAACCATAGAAATACGTAGGACGCAATAATCTTCTGTACAGAAGGAGCGTCTGTAACATATAAGATAAGATAAGATAACGATAATTAATGAGATGTAATTTTTTCGAGTAATGACAAATACTAGATCTATCCAGCAAATGAAAAAAAAAATGCGCTAAATAAAATGAAAAGTAAATCAATGTAGCACTGTGAGATTTCCCAGAGACTCAACGACTCAGGTATAACTATAATGAAAAGTATAAATTTAAGCCGTCAAAATGCACCTAGACCCTGGTGGTGCAGCCTAATTTCCCATAAAGATCCTTTTGGCCGAGCTGAGTTTCTTGCGCTGTCAACAACACCGCTGAAACCAAAGATGGAGTCCCCCCCAGTCCCGACCCAACGACGGGTGGAATGCCTTTGACACATGGCTGTCAGAGGTTCGGCTGCTGTGGTTCTGTGAAACCAGGGTTTACGACTTGACGAGTTGGCCTGAAATCAAAGACCGTGCGGTCCAGCAGAGGAGGTAGTGTCAAACTGGCTTATTTGGAGGCTACGGTTGAGCAGATTCATTCTCTGTGACACAATAGGTAATAATGTTCAGTTGGATCTAGCAGTCATATAGTGCACAGTCGACATTATTTTTCTTTCTAATAACCTTTGTAATCCAAGCATGTCCTTTTAGGGTTAAATTCGATTAAAGTCACTCAAGAATTTTCAAAGATTAATGATAGCCGTTAATTGATTGATCTATACGGCTTAATAAGGCACATCAAATATTTGCAATGCTATAGATCAGATAATCAAATGATAAGTCATATTCATCTCATATTCCCTGAATTGTGTTTATGGTTTTGAATTGGCATTTAGGCAGAAATGTAAAAAAAAAATAGACAAAAATACAAGATTTTTTAAAATACTCAGTAACGTTATTTTTATGATTAATTTTTATGTTGTTTTCGTATTTTCAGATGCGTTTTTCTTTGAACACTCGCTGACGAAATGACTTTCTTGGAAGACGTCTACTGTTAGAATACAGTGAAATGGTTGGTAGCTGTGAGTCTGCTGGTATGTCTATTCAAAGTCTTGTTAGCTGTGAGTCTGCTGGTATGGCTATTCAAAGTCTTGTTAGCTGTGAGTCTGCTGGTATGTCTATTCAAAGTCTTGTTAGCTGTAAGTCTGCTGGCATGTCTTTTCAAAGTCTTGTTAGCTGTCAGTCTGCTGGTATTTCTATTCAAAGTCTTAGTGGCTATGAGTCTGCTGGTATTTCTATTCAAAGTCTTAGTGGCTATGAGTCTGCTGGTATTTCTATTCAAAGTCTTAGTGGCTATGAGTATGCTGGTATGTCTATTCAAACTCTTAATCTAGCACTGGCGTGGGAAAGCTGCGGCTCGCGGGCCTCTTACAGCCCATTAGTTGTTTGCGACCCGCTGATGCCGAAGATTCATTAAATGTATAATTCCAAATTTTGATGCTTCAAGCTGAGCCTTTTTTTTTAGAGACTTCCCAATTGACGTTTCATGACCCAACGATGCGGCCGTAGCCCTGAAAAAAAGTAGAACATTGAAAACTCGTACATTCAGTTAGTGCTTTGTTGCTCCAAACCGTAACACGGGAATCAAGACAACAACAGTATACGCATGTCCCTCGACGTGTTTCACGGAAACCAAATGACAGAGACGTGATACCTTTTGGGACCTATGCCTCTATTTATATCTGCCCCCATCAAATATCCAAGCACAACAATGATACGTTCCATCTCCTAGCACGACCACAGGACTCTCGAAACTAAATACTTTCTTCGTGTGTCACCTCAACTGTCTAGTAACAAAAACCCCAGACCGCTGCAATATGTTTGTTTTTTATTTCTAAAAGATGCACATTTTAAGGTCACGCGGGCTAAAATTGTGGCGTGGAGTGTTTGGGCGTTGTGTGGGCGTGGTGCGTGTGTGTGTTGGTGGTTTGTGTGGTGTGTGTGTGGGGGGGCTGTTTTGACGAGTCATAAATTGCATGCCATTGACAGCCAATTATTTGTAACGGACGTTTGCACGGAGGTCAAGGCATTGACTCAAGTCCGTTTGGACAATGTTCAATTTACGACATTGTGGGCGTCTTTGGGGTTTTCCTCATTTAGTGGCATTATATTTTTAAATTAAATGTAAAACTAACTTTTTGTTATTGATTCCTTTTTTTTTTTCGCCCTGAACTTAAGTTTGCACTCCAAAGATTTAGATCTATATAAATTTATTTTTTCAATAATAATTATAACTAGATCCAAACCGCGGCGTAGCCCACGTCGCAGAAATGTTCATAGATAGTGCAGAGAAAAGGAAAAAATCGCGGCACAAACTTCCATGCAGTGCACATTCAGGTAGTTGTTTTGAAGCGTTACTTCCTACTTCCTTTCCTTCTATATGGTAGGTCTCAGTGCGGTGCACAGTGCGGCGCGGTACGGATTGATGGGTGTGTACATTATTACATATAAATAGACTGCGTCTTGCTTGCTCTAGTTTCTGGCGAATTACACACACACACACACAAGCACACACACACGCACGCACACACACACGCACACACACACGCACACACACACACACGCACGCACGCACGCACACACAAACACACATGCACACACAATAAGATAAGANTATATATATATATATATAGAGATATATCTAATATATAAAGCTGAAAGTTTGTCTGTCTGTTTGTTACCAATACAAATCCACACCGTTGGACCCAGGGTGCTGGAATTTTGCATGGAACCCCAATTAGACCCGGAAAAGGTCATATGCTATGTTTCAACCCCAGATGACCACATGTAGGGTATGGACGCCCATTATTTTGCTTTTTTCCTTATATGAGCTATATACAAAATGAAAATGACTAATTCTCCTATTTCACGTGTAGGTGAAAGCATAAAACTTTGGGTAGTTGTTATGTATACTTCTACAATGGTAACAGGCAAAAAACAGTATTTAAATTATCACTTACTGGGGTCTGGGGGCCCAAATGTAGTTTTTTTTCTTATATTAAAAACTGACTCATCATTAAATAACAAACTCTACGTGTAGGTAGAAGCATGACACTTTAGTAAATTGTTGAGTAGTCTTTCGGAACGATTATTGGCATTAATTTTTTTCTAGAAATCACACTCATGAGGCCCGGGGCCCAAAAACTATTTTTTAAATACTGAAAATCGCTACCTATCCACTTTCCCGTGTAGGTAGAAACATCAAACTTTGGGAAGTTGTTGAGTACACTCCCGCGATGATAAAATGTAAAAAAAAATATTAAAGTATCACTCATTTGGGGCCGTGGGCCCAAATGTATTTTTTCTGATGTAAAAACAGACTCATCACTAATTCTCCGATTTCCCGTGTGGGTAGAAACATGAAACTTTGCAAAGTTGTTGAGTAGCCTATTGTGACAGTAATTGAAGGAAATAAAATTTTTAATTCACATTCATGGAGTCCGGGGCCCAATTAAAGTTGTTTCCTTCTATAAGCTTTATAAAAGTTGAAAATCACTAATTCTTCTATTTCCCGTGTAGGTAAAAACATGAAAATTTGGTAGTTGTTCAGTACACTTCCACAAATGTAACAAGTGAAAGCAATATTTAAATTCTGATTTACTGGGGGCCGGGGGGTCCAAATGTATTTTTTAAATATAAAAACTGACTCATCATTAATTCTCTGACTTCCCGTATAGGTAGAAGCATGAAACTTTGCAAAGTGGTGAAAAAAAATAAATTCACACTCAAGGGGGCAGGGAGCCCAAAAATGTTTTTTCCTTACATAGACTATATAAAATATGAAAATCACTAATTCTCCAGTTTTCCGTGTAGGTAGAGGCATGAAACTTTGCAAAGTTGGTGAGTAGCCTGTTATGACAATAATAGGTGGAAAAGAATTTTTAAATTCACACTCATGGTGGACGGGGGCCAAAAAATGTTTTTTCCTTACATTGACTTTATAAAATATAAAAATCCCTAATTATTCTATTTCCCGCCTAGGCAAAAGCATGAAACTTTGGGAAGTTGTTGATTACACTTCCACGATGGTAACAAATGAATGTAATATTTAAATTATCACTTCCTGTGGGCCGTGGGCCCGAATAAGTTTTTTTTCCTTATATGAGATTTATAAAAACGGAAAATAACTAACTCTCCTATTTCCCGTGTAGGTAAAAACATGAAAATTTGGGTAGTTGTTCATTACACTTCCACGATGGTAACAGGTGAAAACAATATTTAAATTCTCATTTACTAGGGGCCGGGGGGCCAAAATGTAGTTTTTGTCTTATATTAAAAATTTCCTCATCCCTAATTCTTCAACTTTCCGTGTAGGTAGAAGCATGAAAATTTGATAAGTTGTTGAATAGCCTCTGCAACGATTATTGGAATTTTATAAAAAATAGAATTTACTTTCATGGGGGCTTGGGGTCCAAAAACGTTTTTTTCCTTTTACTGAAAATTGCTGTTTTTCCATTTCCCCTTGTAGGTAGAAAGATGAAAATTTGGGAAGTTGTTGAGTACCCTCCCGCAATGGTAACAGGCAAATAATATTTAAAGTACCACTTCCTGGGAGCCGGGAGCCCAAATGTTTTTTTTCTGATATAAAAACAGACTCATCCCTAATTTTCCAATTTCCCATGTAGTTAGAAGCATAAAACTTTAGAGAAACTGTTGAGTACACTCCCGCGCTGGTAACAAGTAAAATATTTAAATTACCACTCACTGGGAGCTGGGGGCCCAATTTTATTTTTTTAAAATAAAAACTTAATCATCACAAATTCTCAAACTCCTGTGAAGGCAGACGCATGAAATTTTGGGATGGTAGCTGGCAAATGTATCACTTCATTGTAGTTTTTTTTACATTATATTAGCTAAATTACAAAAAAAAAAAAAAACAACTTTGGATACTGTGTAAATGTATTTTTACAAAACTTTGAAGATAAAAACTTGATGGCCTATATTACAATTCGTTATGTCAGTAAAATTATTATTTTTTCAATATTTTGTAGCCCTTGGCCCCTAATCTCTTTTTCGTTAACATTTAAGACATTTCAACCATTCGATTACACTCGATTTTTTAAATCAAATTATAACTAACAATTTTATTCATCTTGATCCAAATTGAAATATGCTGTTGTTTTGAAATATACATTTTACACCCATAGGGCCCCCCAAACCTTATTTTGGTTTTTTAAAGAAGTTTTAATAGTAAAAACACATTTTAAGGCTGGGGTCCCGTATGCCACTTTTTAACATTAGTTGTATAAAAGATAATTTAAAAAGAGTCTACTGAGTAAATTGATTAATTATTGACCATATGTGCTTTGAAAAAATAATAAAATTTCCAATGGGATAATAACTTCTAACGTCTGTTCCAAGACGGTTTAGTTCATATATTTAGTATATCCCTCATGATCTAGATAGAAATCAAAGGGGTTTTGAAATAGTGTTTGCCGGTTCTAAACGCTAACTGAAATCATATGTTACCGCTGCTTAGCGAGGGTAATTAGCGAGTATACCTATACAAATGAACCTGGAGAATAATTATTTTAACGTTTTTAGGGAAATCTGCTCCTTTTTAAATTTAAAAAAAAAAATCATGTCACGTGTTGCTTAGATTAAAATTCAGTTTATTATTCCCTCATAGAAAAAAAAGCTAAAGTACCCAGTCGCGAAAAGTTTTATAGCTACCATTAGTCACATGTGCTAATCATCACATGCAGAACAATGTTGCATATGANCGAATAATTAATCGATAATTTTGATTAAAGCTAAAAAATGATGTATGACGTCATTTAACAGAAAATTTCAAGGGAACTGACAAAAATAGGCGATTGGCATTTTTCTAATTTAATTTAAATAATAGTGCAATATAAAGTCAAAGAATTTTTTTTATATTATTGTTAATTAAGTAAAAACAACGTTTAATTTTTTATAAAAATTTCCTTATAAAACTTCTTATTTTTAAGTTTACACTTTAAAACCTTTTTTTTTTTCAAATGTAGACTTTTGTAAGTAAAAAAAAGGAAACTTTTGTTAAATTTTAATAATTAATTATTTATTACTAAATGTACATTATTACATCACATATTTTGCCTATTTTTAATCCCTATTTTATCGATTAAAATAATTTTAATCGATAATTATTTTACCGATTAATCGAGAAATTAATCGATAATTTCCGCAGTATATATATATACTAGATACAAGTAACCGCCTTGCCGGGTATTAAGTAAGGATTTCTGTACAAGCGTACAAAATTGTTTATTTGCATGAAATAAATGGGTACATTTATCTTAAAGCAATGTGATAGAAGAAAGATAACATTTTGGCAGTTCTATTTGGAGTATGTACAGAAAGATTTTCCTCTTTGCCCACTCTCGAGTAGGCTACATGCAACTGGCCAACAAAAGCATAGTGTCTGCAAGTCTACATCAGCAATCACAAGATACTGAAGCACCATGTATAATGTATGACTTCACCTTCGTGGTAGTGTACTTAACAACTTTCCGAATTTCCATTCTTCCACAAACACGGGACATAGTAGAATAGGTTATTTTCAGTTTTTACATAGATTATATAATGAAATAAACAACAACAAAAAAACTAATTAAAGAAACAACAACAACAAAACAACAACAACAAAGACAACAACAACAACACAAAAAAACAACAAAAAAAAAACAAAAAACAAAAAAAAAACCAAAACAAACAAACAACAACAACAACAAAAAGAACTACATTTGGACCCCCGGTTCCCTATAAGTGTTGATTAAAAAATATTTTTCGCCTGCTACCATCGCAGAAATGAACTCAACAACTTCCAAAAATGTCATGCTTCTAGAACTCTGAAAGAGGAAAATTAGTCGTTTTTAATTTTTATAAAGCCCATATAAGGATTAAAAGACAAAAAACATTCTTTGACCCTTATCCCCACATGAGCAAGAGTTGTAAAATTCTTCGTTAATTATCGTCGTGAGAGCCTCCTCAACAACTTCCCAAAAGTTTCATGCTTCTACCTACACGGAACATTGGAGAATACGTCTGTTTTTATATAAGAAAAAATACATTAGGGCCCCGGCACCCAGGGGAGTCATAATTTAATTTTTTTCACACCCCTTACCATTGCGGACGTGTATTCCACAACTTATCAAAGTTTCATGATTCTACCTACACGGAAAAGTAGTGATTAGTGATTTTCAGTTTTTATATAGCTCCTATAAGGAAAAAAAAAAACTACAATTAGCCCTCGGCACCGGAAAGAAATAATTTAAATATATTTTTGCCTGTTACCATTGCGGACGTGTACTCAACGATTTCCTAAAATTTCATGCTTCTGCCTACTTTGGAAATAGTAGAATTAATGAATTTTCAAATTGTATATAGCCCATTTAAGTAAAAATAATCCACTTTATGAGGTTCATTCGTTAAACTCATGAAGTTCCCCATGCTGCCTTAACTTTCCAATGCCGCCTTTAGTTCCCCATGACACCTTAAGTTCCCCATGCCGCCTCAAGTTCCCCATGCTTCCTTAAGTTCCCAATGCCGCCTTAAGTTCCCCATGCTGCCTTAAGTTTCCAATGCCGCCTTTAGTTCCCCATGACGCTTAAGTTCCCCATGCCGCCTCAAGTTCCCCAAGCTTCCTTAAGTTCCCAATGCCGCCTTAAGTTCCCCATGATTCCTTAAGTTCCCCATGCCGCCTTAAGTTCCCCATGCTTCCTTAAGTTCCCAATTGCGCCTTAAGTTACCCATGCCGAATTTAGTTCCCCATGCCGCCTCAAGTTCCCCATGCTTCCTTAAGTTCCCCATGCGCCCTTAAGTTCCCCATGCTTCCGTAAGTTCCCCATGCCGCCTTAAGTTCCCCATAAATTGTAAAGCAATCAAATATTTAAGTGGAACTTTTATTTTAAGCGCAGCGGTTTTGATGTGACGTCACAATTCTTAAACACCCCCTCCTCCTCGTCACACGTCGTCACAAATGCATGACCCCTCTCCCCCTTTTTTAGGCGGTGACGTCATTAATGAACGTCCCCTTATTTGAAAGTTTATACGGAGCGGATTTTTAAAAAAATATTTTTTTGGAGGGGGGGGGGAGATTTATAGGTAAGGGAGAATTTATTTTACAGGTAAACAAGACTCTTTTTTTTATAGTTAGGAGCTAATTTATCCATAATATATCTGGAAACAAATAGTTTGATTGTATGGGGGACGATTCATTTTACAACACTGATCTTGTCATCCAGAGGCAGATATCTCGTATCGGCTTTCTAGGAATGACTGCCTTTGATAATACTGTGAGCGAGATATCGTTTATACAAATAATACCTTTATATTTGTCTTTTGTTTCGGCATTCTAGGAATGATTGCCTTTGATAATACTGTGAGCGAGATATCGTTTATACCAATAATACCTTTAGATTTGTCTTTTGTTTCGGCATTCTAGGAATGATTGCCTTCTATAATACTGTGAGGGAGATATCGTTTCTACAAATAATACCTTTATATTTGTCTTTTGTTTGTTAACATTAAAGTTAGGGTTACGACTCTCTCGGTGAAAGAATGGTTTAACTGAGATTGGGTCTCCATGGAAACATCAACGAAGTTAAAGACATTCTGTTAATGGCATGGCCTTTGTGTCTATAGACATAGACCTGGGGGGCGGGGCTTGGAGCGGAGAGCTATTGATAAACTCATGGTCAAACAACGACTTGACGGTTGAACTTAATGGTCAACTCGGGTGTACCACCAACCTGTCTCTGGTGTGGGATTAGTGAACATTACGGCTTGGGCCTTGTTCGTTAACGAACATTATGCATTGGGCCTGGTACGTTAATGCTATGGCGGATTAAGGGGGGGGGCTGAGCGGGCCCCCAAATTTTTTATATTTTATAATAAAAGTGTACACATATTTGCACGAACCCTTGACAATATAATAGAATAAATAAATAAAAATATTATCTATACAACTGATTACGATTCAGTCTTAATAATCGATAAAACTTGATTTAATTGGCTCACATAGAGAATATATTATTAAATATAGTTTATATTTTTAAAATTTCTCATATTAGACAAGTTTCGCTGGCCGTGTGGAGAGAGCACAGGCGCGTGATGCAACCGGTGTCGTGTTCGATTCCAAGCAGTGGATAATTACATTTTTCTTTTCACACTCAATTGTAACTTACCACAAACACTTCAAACGGTGATTTCTTCGTGTTCCTTTTTTTCCATTATTAATATTTAGTTACAGTCATATATTAGCTGTTAACAATCATTTTATTTTAAGGGACGCTGGCTGGTTAGGGCTAGGGCCCCCGTTTGATTGCAGCCCGGGGCCCCGTGCAGTCTTAATCCGCCTCTGCGTTAAAGTACATTACGGCGTGGGCCTGGTACGATTATCAACATTACGGCATGGGTCTGGTACGATTATCAACATTACGGCGTGGGCCTGGTACGTTTATCAACATTACGGCGTGGGCATGGTACGTTTATCAACATTACGGCGTGGGCCTGGTACGATTATCAACATTACGACGTGGGCCTGGTACGTTTATCAACATTACGGCGTGGGCCTGGTACGTTTATCAACATTACGGCGTGGGCCTGGTACGTTAAAGAACATTACGGCCTAGGCCTGGTACGTTCAAGAACATTACGGCCTAGGCCTGGTACGTTTATCAACATTACGGCTTGGGCCTGGTACGTTAAAGAACATTACGGCCTAGGCCTGGTACGTTCAAGAACATTACGGCCTAGACCTGGTACGTTCAAGAACATTACGGCCTAGACCTGGTATATACGTTAGTCACATCACACAGCTGTGAACTAAGGCCTGGTATATACGTTAGCCACATCACACAGCTGTGAACTAAGGCCTGGTATATACGTTAGCCACATAACACAGCTGTGAACTAAGGCCTGGTATATACGTTAGCCACATCACACAGTTGTGAACTAAGGCCTGGTATATACGTTAGTCACATCACACAGCTGTAAACTAAGGCCTGGTATATACGTTAGCCACATCACACAGCTGTGAACTAAGGCCTGGTATATACGTTAGTCACATCACACAGCTGTGAACTAAGGCCTGGTATATACGTTAGCCACATCACACAGCTGTGAACTAAGGCTGTAGGAACCACATTCGAATCTAAAAAGGCATTAGGAGTCTTAAATCTAGTCTGAAATTAAAAGTCAATTTTGTTTTTACTAGAGATGGACGGACTCAATTTTTTTTTAAAATCCAGCTGGAGCGGATTTATGAAGTGAAATCCGGCCGATGCCAGAGCCGGAGCCAGATTTGGAAAAAATTGCCAGATTCCGGATTTTCCGGAGTCGTAGCCATTGTCAATATATATCAACTAGGGCTCCACCGGCCATCCGTATTTTGGCTGGATTTATGAAGTGAAATCGTGCTGGAACAAGATCAGGATTTGTAAAAATGGCCGTATGCCGGATTTCTGGAGGCGGAGCCGAAATCCTGTTTACCTCGAGTTTTTACACAGTGAATATTCCTTGCGTCAAAATAGGTAGGTGTCAAGGTGTTACGTCATATGAGTGCTGCCTGTATGTGGGTCGTTCTTTGAATTTATGAGCGGGAAAGGGTTAAGTTTGACTCCTAACGTACTGAAAAGTCAACAAAGCCTATTTATTTCAGCTCTGAATAATACAACACCAATAGGACGCAATAATCTTCTATATAGCAGGAGCGTCTGTAACCGGTAAAATAACACATCACCTAAACTCGGGTCGGGGCGCCATGCTACAACTGACGGCTGTTTTATGTTTCAAAATCTTTATGGGATATATAACGGCCCTGGTCATTCGTGACCCTTTCCCGCTGTCGTCTGGTGAAGTCCTGTTTAATGTTTCTTACTTCATGGCTACACAAATCTGGAAGATGAATCTTTTATCTGATGACCTTGACTCCGGAACAGTAATTAGAAAAAGTGACAATGGCGCTAATGACCTCGTAGAAGTGTTCTGATAGTTGCGGTCATAAAATGGTGGCCGGCTAGCCAAGCCGACAATCGGACACTTGTAACCCGAGTCCAGTCGCTCACACTGCCCCTTCCCATGTACACGTCTGTTAATTTGTAGGGCACGTTGACAGTATTAGCGTCAGTTCCCAACCAACGGACCCGAGGTCACCGCCAATGGTTTGTTTACTCACAGAGAGCCATACCTGATATCAAGGTGTTTGTCTTGATACGATTAGTCGGAGCAGACGCGACTTCGAACTTCTCTGTTTCCCCATTAACCCTTTGTCTTTCAGTCCGGACAATTGTGTGGCCGCGGACGGTGGTAAACGTATCGCTTTCATGGCCCTACTGGGCCCATTGTTTCTCTTTACACTCTTCACGACCTTTATTTCTCCACTATCATTTTTCTCTCATTTCTATCTTGCGGCCTCGGAAACTCCTGTCGGCATTTACTCGTTAATAAGACCGCAGACTGCATCGTTAGGATTTGTTCGATCAAATAATACAACTGAGGAAATTTGATGGAGTTACGTGATCTTGTCGAAAAAAAAGTTGATAAATTGAGAAGGAGATAGAACAGGATGAAAGAATAGAGGTGTTGGTGAGATGGCTATACGTTAGCAGACTACAGAAATAGAGATCATGAAATTTGTTCTTGGATGAAAGTAAAGCTACCCGATGTCTGCACAGAAACAAAAGACAACGAGTGGTCTTAAGTCTTAAAAGAGCCGACACAAAAACTTTGGTCGTAGTCTTAGAGGACGTCGGAGAATTATTTTGTGATTTATGGGAGGAAATGTTATCTTAACTTTTGGACTTATCCCTTCAAAGTATCCTTGTATCATTCGTCGTACTTTATACTTTCAGAGCTTTACAAGGTATCTACGGTAAATTAGACTTATGTTTATGCAAACACCATGTATGGCATCTGTCCGTTTACGAAAGACAATACATTTATCTTTATTATTTGCAGCTCTTGGTGTGGCTGATGAGACCAATCCTTGAGTGGCAGTCTCTTCTGCATGTTACACACACGAATGTACTGGGGCAGTGTTGCCTGGCCTTTCTCCTCGCTCTTTTTCCAACTGCCTCTTCCTTAGATTGCTCCTCTTCTCTTAGTGATCCTTCTTTCACTATAGCCCGCCATGTGGTCCTATCCTCAGCCAGGTTTTCCCAGTTTTGTATGACAATGTTGGCTACTTTCTTTTCTCTATTGCATATGTCCGTGTATCTGAGACATGGCCAACCAACCGACCTTTTCCCTTTCGCCAGCTCGCTGTATAGCACATCTTTGGGTATGAGACCAGTATGCATTCTCTTGACGTGTCCAAGCCAACGGAGGCGTCTTTGGCTTAATATGGCTGGAATGCTGCTCATGCTTGCTGGAGCCAGGACCTCTGTGTTGGGGACCTTCTCTTGCCATTTGATGTCAAGGATGCGGCGTAGGCATCTGAGGTGGAAGCTATTGAGCCTTCTATCATGCCTGGTATAAGTGGTCCATGACTCGCATCCATAGAGGAGCGTGCTCAGTACGCAGGCCTGTATACCTGCAGATTAGTCCTTGCTGTGAGTTTGGCATTGGACCAGACCCTTTAGTACAGTCTAGCCATAACAGTAGCTGCCTTCCCTATCCTACCACTTATCTCATCTTCATGCAAACACCATATGACTTGCTTAAAAACTTCTTGTTATCGAGTGTCTCATGGACTGAGATTTATGGCTCACACCCGTACATTCAAAAACATATAAATATCTGTCATTTATTGTCGGGCTCTTTAAGAAAAATGTATGTAAAAATAATGTTTTGAAAATAATGAAAGCGGGAAAAAAGTGTGTGTGTGAGGGGTGATTAAGTGATGGTATACCATCAAAAGCAGATGATGTTGTTCCATCAATAAGTGATGGTATACCATCAAAAGCAGATGATGTTGTACCATCAATAAGTGATGGTGTATCATCAAAAGCAGATGATATGTACCATCAATAAGTGATGGTACACCACGAAAAGCAGATGATATGTACCGTCAATAAGTGATGGTATACCATTAAAAGCAGATGATATGTACCGTCAATAAGTAATTGGGGCCGCGGTGGTCTAAGGAGTAGCGCTTTAGACTGCTGAACGGTGGGAAGAACCTCTGTCACGGGTTCAAACCACGTTACTGGCTTGGCCCACGGGGCATTGTGCTAGCCACACAATCCCCCGCTCGTTAGTGGTGGCTTATATAACTTGTGAACGCTACCTCACTTGCCCTAGAGTCCGCCATGGACTGAAAAAGGGGTTATTATTATGTACCGTCAATAAGTGATGGTATACCATCAAATGCAGATGATATGTACCGTCAATAAGTGATGGTATACCATCAAAAGCAGATGATATGTACCGTCAATAAGTGAGGGTATACCATCAAATGCGATTATGTTGCACATGATATGTGGCATCTCTCCCTTGTTCATATTCAATATTAGCAATCATGTATCTTTGTAACCTTTCTAAGAGGCACATGTTAATTTGAACGTCTTTATTTTATCATTTCTAACTGCTAAAACGACGTCATCACTAGCTGACCAACAGTTTCCAAGTTCAAATTATGGTGTCAAATTCTGCGCTCAGACTTAATGCACCAGGGTTTAACAAATCTATAGTTCAAACAAATAATTCTTCCATTAAAACTCATCTCTAATCCCCCCACCCCCACACACACATACCCGGTATGACACAGGCCGAATTCCTACGCCTACTTTTAGGCGTACTTAAACCTCCTCACAAAAAACTAATCCCTCGATAATTGACATTTTTTTGTACGATCAGTTATGCCCCTGGCGTGAAGGTCAGGTGAGACGCCCTAGAAGGCATCAATATAAAACACAGACCTTTGGATCAATAGATTTCTGTGCACAAGATTAACACATTTCTGTTCGACAGCCGTACGGTTTTCTACTTAGTTCACCAGATTCATGCTATCAATATAGAGAAGAAGCCACCATTCCGCCCCACAGATTCATGCTATCAATATAGAGAAGCAGCCACCATTCCGCCCCACAGATTTATGCTATCAATATAGAGAAGAAGCCACCATTCCGCCCCACAGATTCGCTATAGGCCAGCAGCTTGAGACTGCCATTCAATACAGAAGGACGGCAGGAGCCCCAGGGCCCGCAGCGTTATTGGGTCAATATTATGACATTTTAAAGAACTGTTATGGAATGCGCAGCTTTATTCTCAGGCTCGGCCGAAATGATGTCCTTAAAGATGTAATTTTTTAAAAGAATCCTATAAATAAATCCATTTAGCAGACGAGAAGAAAAAAAAAAACTATCTCCGTCCAGGGGATGTCATCCCGGTATTTTTTCTTTTACATTGAAAAAAGTTTCTTCTGTTTGTGTTCAGCTCTTATAGTATTCTTTGTAATCAAAAGACAGTCATTGAGGTTACGGCCCGTAGACTCACACACATCCGTCAGTGGGTTAACGGGGGAAGGTGACGGGTGTCACAGTGAAGCATCATAAGGACATGTCGTGTGTCAGGCTACCAGTAATTAATAATATGCTATATGGTGCACCGTCAGGAATGTGGCACCCCCGGGGGAGGGAGGGGGAACCTCGTCGAGTGGCATTCAGGTTGGCTGAAAGGATCGGAAGCGGTTTGGCCGTATATAATTGGTAGGTAGTTTATAAACATCCAAGTACATGTGTGTGTGTGTGTGTGTGTGTTTGTGTGTGTGTGTGTGTGTGTGTGTGTGTGTGTGTGTGTGTGTGTGTGTGTGTGTTTGTGTTTGTGTTTGTGTGTGTGTTTGTGTTTGTGTTTGTGTTTGTGTGTGTGTGTGTGTTTGTGTTTGTGTGTGTGTGTGTTTGTGTTTGTGTTTGTGTGTGTGTTTGTGTGTGTGTAGACATCTGAAATAAAGTTCCGAGAATCGAAAGTCTCGCAGCATGAGCTATGAAAGTCTCGCAGCATGAGCTATTAAAGTCTCACAGCATGAGCTTTGAAAGTCTCGCAGCATGAGCTATGAAAGTCTCGCAGCATGAGCTATGAAAGTCTCGCAGCATGAGCTATGAAAGTCTCGCAGCATGAGCTATGAAAGTCTCGCAGCATGAGCTATGAAAGTCTCGCAGCATGAGCTATGAAAGTCTCGCAGCATGAGCTATGAAAGTCTCGCAGCATGAGCTATGAAAGTCTCGCAGCATGAGCTATGAAAGTCTCGCAGCATGAGCTATGAAAGTCTCGCAGCATGAGCTATGAAAG
>MUZC01004150.1:249461-277516 GCA_002072015.1 Radix auricularia | reverse complement strand
TAGGGATAGAGAGTTCCTGTAGGGATAGAGAGTTCCTGGAGGGATAAAGAGTTCCTGTAGGGATAGAGAGTTCCTCACACCCCAGACCTCACACCCCACACCTCACACCCCACACCCCAGACCTCACACCCCAGACCTCACACCCCACACCTCACACCCCATACCTCACACCCCAAACCTCACACCCCACACCTCACACCCCACACCCTCACACCCCACACCTCACACCTCACACCGAAGTCAGAGCTCTAGAATACGCCTCTGGATCACCCTGCCAACCTGCTTCAGGCATTCCGTGGCCCAACCTGAATACCACTTGACTTAAAATCATAGGTGATACAGTGTTATGTTAAGTTGAGAACCCTTGTATATAGACACCCCTAATAAGCCGTCACTAATCCGACTCTCAGCTTAAACTTGGGACTTGAAACACAATAAAGGGAATGACATGGGACCCGTGGATAACACTAGCAATTCAAACCCATGATAGAGAGAGTGAGAGTGTGAGAACGAAATAAAGAAAGAAAGAAAGAAAGAAAGAAAGAAAGAAAGAAAGGAAAAAAGAGAAAAGAAAGAGAGAAAGAAAGAAAGAAAGAAAGAAAGAGAGAGAGAGAAAGAAAGAAAGAAAGAAAGAAAGAAAGAGAGAAAGAAAGAAAGAAAGAAAGAAAGAAAGAAAGAAAGAAAGAAAGAAAAAGAGAGAGAGAGAAAGAAAGAAAGAGAGAGAGAAAGAAAGAAAGAAAGAAAGAAAGAAAGAAAGAGAGAAAGAAAGAAAGAAAGAAAGAAAGAAAGAAAGAGAGAGAGAGAGAAAGAAAGAAAGAAAGAAAGAAAGAAAGAAAGAAAGAAAGAAAGATAGAAAGAAAGAAAGAAAGAAAGAAAGAAAGAAAGAGAAAAGAGAGAGAGAAAAAGAGAGAGAAATAGCGAGAGAGATAAAGTGAGACTGAGAGAGAAAGACAAAATGAAAGAGACAGAGAAAGAGAGAGAGAGAGAGACAGAGAGAGACAGAGAGAGAGAGGTAGGCGGATAGGGAGAGGAAGATGTGGGTTTTTCCCTGATGTAGAGAACTGTTTGTGTACCCCACACTTCTATCTAAAGGGAAGTTGGTTTGTGTGTGTGGGGGGGGGGGGGGGTGACTTTTGTTTACGGTCCAAGTTTTCAAGTCGTCTTCAAGTCCTGTGTCGGTAACAAGGGGTAGACGGGACGGGCGCGGTCTGTCGTTCAGGGTGGGCCTGGAGGTCGTGGCGTTGTACATCTAGGTCAGGGGGTTGACAGAGGAACAGATTTCACCTTTTCATGGTTTTTTTTGGTGGGGGTGGGGGTGGGGTGATCTTGNTAACCATGTCATACAGCTCACAGTTGTTTCAGATCACTCCATCTCGTGTGTGTGTGTGTGTGAGTGTGTGCGTGTTTTTGTGTGGGTGTGTGTGTGGGTGTGGGTGTGAGTGTTCGCTGGCGGAGATGGGACGGGATAATAAAACAGGTCGATGGTAAAAATGAGCGGGGTTTGCATCGCTTAGCAAGGCCGTAGATATTTGACATCGTTTAGCAAGGCCGTAGGCGGTAGATATTTGACATCGTTAGCAAGGCCGTAGGCCGTAGATATTTGACATCGCTTAGCAAGGCCGTAGGTTGTAGATATTTGACATCGTTTAGCAAGGCCGTAGATATTTGACATCGCTTAGCAAGGCCGTAGATATTTGACATCGATTAGCAAGGCCGTAGGCTGTAGATATTTGACATCGCTTAGCAAGGCCGTAAGTTGTAGATATTTGACATCGTTTAGCAAGACCGTAGATATTTGACATCGTTTAGCAAGGCTGTAGATATTTGACATCGCTTAGCAAGGCCGTAGATATTTGACATCGCTTAGCAAGACCGTAGATATTTGACATCACTTAGCAAGGCCGTAGATATTTGACATCGCTTAGCAAGGCCGTAGATATTTGACATCGCTTAGCAAGGCCGTAGGTTGTAGATATTTGACATCGCTTAGCAAGGCCGTAGATATTTGAATACGCTTAGCAAGGCCGTAGATATTTGACATCGCTTAGCAAGGCCATAGATATTTGACATCATTTAGCAAGGCCGTAGATATTTGACATCGCTTAGCAAGGCCGTAGATATTTGACATCGCTTAGCAGGGCCGTAGATATTTGACATCGCTTAGCAAGGCCGTAGACATTTGACATCGCTTAGCAAGGCCGTAGATATTTGACATCGTTTAGCAAGGCCGTAGATATTTGACATCGCTTAGGAAGGCCGTAGATATTTGACATCGCTTAGCAAGGCCGTAGATATTTGACATCGTTTAGCAAGGTCGTAGATATTTGACATCGTTTAGCAAGGCCGTAGGTTGTAGATATTTGACATCGTTTAGCAAGGCCGTAGGATGTAGATATTTGACATCGCTTAGCAAGGCCGTAGATATTTGACATCTTTTAGCAAGGCCATAGATATTTGACATTGCTTAGAAAGGCCGTAGATATTTGACATCGCTTAGCAAGGCCGTAGGTTGTAGATATTTGACATCGCTTAGCAAGGCCGTAGATATTAGACATCGCTTAGCAAGGCCGTAGATATTTGACATCGCTTAGCAAGGCCGTAGGAGGTAGATATTTGACATCGTTTAGCAAGGCCGTAGGCCGTAGATATTTGACATCGTTTAGCAAGGCCGTAGGTTGTAGATATTTGACATCGCTTAGCAAGGCCATAGATATTTGACATCGTTTAGCAAGGCCGTAGATATTTGACATCGTTTAGCAAGGCCGTAGATATTTGACATCGTTTAGCAAGGCCTTAGATATTTGACATCGCTTAGCAAGGCTAAGGTCGTAGATATTTGACATCGCTTAGCAAGGCCGTAGATATTTGACATCGTTTAGCAAGGCCGTAGATATTTGACATCGTTTAGCAAGGCCGTAGATATTTTGACATCGCTTAGTAAGGTCGTAGATATTTGATATCGCTTAGCAAGGCCGTATGTTGTAGATATTTGACATCGCTTAGCAAGGCCGTAGATAAATGACATCGTTTAGCAAGGCCGTAGATATTTGACATCGCTTTGCAAGACCGTAGATATTTGACATCGTTTAGCAAGGTCGTAGATATTTGACATCGCTTAGCAAGGCCGTAGATATTTGACATCGCTTAGCAAGGCCGTAGATTTTTGACAGCGTTTAGCAAGGCCGTAGATATTTGACATCGTTTAGCAAGGCCGAAGATATTTGACATCGTTTAGCAAGGCCGTAGATATTTGACATCGTTTAGCAAGGCCGTAGTTATTTGACATCGCTTAGCAAGGCTAAGGTCGTAGATATTTGACATCGCTTAGCAAGGCCGTAGATATTTGACATCGTTTAGCAAGGCCGTAGATATTTGACATCGTTTAGCAAGGCCGTAGATATTTGACATCGCTTAGTAAGGTCGTAGATATTTGATATCGCTTAGCAAGGCCGTATGTTGTAGATATTTGACATCGCTTAGCAAGGCTGTAGATATTTGACATTGCTTAGCAGGGCCGTAGATATTTGACATCGTTTAGCAAGGCCGTAGATATTTGACATCGCTAAGCAAGGCCGTAGATTTTTGACAGCGTTTAGCAAGGCAGTACATATTTGACATCGTTTAGCATGGCCGTAGATATTTGACATCGTTTAGCAAGGCCGTAGATATTTGACATCGTTTAGCAAGGCCGTAGATATTTTACATCGCTTAGCAAGGCTAAGGTCGTAGATATTTGACATCGCTTAGCAAGGCCGTAGATATTTGACATCGTTTAGCAAGGCCGTAGATATTTGACATCGTTTAGCAAGGCCGTAGATATTTGACATCGCTTAGTAAGGTCGTAGATATTTGATATCGCTTAGCAAGGCCGTATGTTGTAGATATTTGACATCGCTTAGCAAGGCCGTAGATAAATGACGTCGTTTAGCAAGGCCGTAGATATTTGACATCGCTTAGCAAGACCGTAGATATTTGACATCGTTTAGCAAGGTCGTAGATATTTGACATCGCTTAGCAAGGCCGTAGATATTTGACATTGCTTAGCAGGGCCGTAGATATTTGACATCGTTTAGCAAGGCCGTAGATATTTGAAATCGCTAAGCAAGGCCGTAGATATTTGACATCGTTTAGCAAGGCCGTAGATATTTGACATCGCTTAGCAAGGGCGTAGATATTTGACATCGTTTAGCAAGGCCGTAGATATTTGACAACGCTTAGCAAGGTCGTAGGTTGTAGATATTTGACATCGCTTAGCAAGGCCGTAGATATTTGACATCGCTTAGCAAGGCCGTAGATATTTGACATCGCTTAGCAAGGTTGCAGGCCGTAGATATTTGGCATCGTTTAGCAAGGCCGTATGTTGTAGATATTTGACATCGCTTAGCAAGGCCGCAGGCCGTAGATATTTGGCATCGTTTAGCAAGGCCGTAGGTTGTAGATATTTGACATCGCTTAGCAAGGCCGTAGGTTTTAGATATTTGACATCGCTTAGCAAGGCCGTATATATTTGACATCGCTTAGCAAGGCTGTAGATATTTGACATCGTTTAGCAAGGCCGAAGTTATTTGACATCGCTTAGCAAGGCCGTAGGTTGTAGATATTTGACATCGTTTAGCAAGGCCGTAGATATTTGACATCGCTTAGCAAGGCCGTAGGTTGTAGATAGTTGACATCGCTTAGCAAGGCCGCAGGCCGTAGATATTTGGCATCGTTTAGCAAGGCCGTAGGTTGTAGATATTTCACATCGCTTAGCAAGGCCGTAGGTTTTAGATATTTGACATCGCTGAGCAAGGCCGTAGATATTTGACATTGCTTTGCAAGGCCGTAGATATTTGACATCGTTTAACAAGGCCGTAGATATTTGACATCGTTTAGCAAGGCCATAGATATTTGACATCGTTTAGCAAGGCCGTAGATATTTGACATCGTTTAGCAAGCCCGTAGGCTGTAGATATTTGACATCGTTTAGCAAGGCCGTAGGCTGTAGATATTTGACATCGTTTAGCAAGGCCGTAGGCTGTAGATATTTGACATCGTTTAGCAAGGCCGTAGATATTTGACATCGCTTAGCAAGGCCGTAGGCTGTAGATATTTGACATCGCTTAGCAAGGAAGTAGATATTTGACATCGCTTAGCAAGGCCGTAGATATTTGACATCGTTTAGCAAGGCCGTAGATATTTGACATCGCTTAGCAAGGCCGTAGGTTGTAGATATTTGACATCGCTTAGCAAGGCCGTAGGCTGTAGATATTTGACATCGTTTAGCAAGGCCGCAGACCGTAGATATTTGACATCGTTTAGCAAGGCCGTAGATATTTGACATCGCTTAGTAAGGCCGTAGATATTTGACATTGCTTAGCAAGGCCGTAGGTTGTAGATATTTGACATCGCTTAGCAAGGCCGTAGGTTGTAGATATTTGACATCGCTTAGCAAGGCCGTAGATATTTGACATCGCTTAGTAAGGCCGTAGATATTTGACATCGTTTAGCAAGGGCGTAGGCTGTAGATATTTGACATCGTTTAGCAAGGCCGCAGGCCGTAGATACTTGACATCGTTTAGCAAGGCCGTAGATATTTGACATCGTTTAGCAAGGCCGTAGATATTTGACATCGCTTAGCAAGGCCGTAGATATTTGACATCGTTTAGCAAGGCCGCAGGCCGTAGATATTTGACATCGTTTGGCAAGGCCGTAGATATTTGACATCGTTTAGCAAGGCCGCAGGCCGTAGATATTTGACATCGTTTAGCAAGGCCATAGATATTTGACATCGTTTAGCAAGGCCGTAGATATTTGACATCGTTTAGGAAGGCCGTAGGCCGTAGATATTTGACATCGTTTAGCAAGGCCGTAGATATTTGACATCGCTTAGTAAGGCCGTAGTTATTTGACATCGCTTAGTAAGGCCGTAGATATTTGACATCGCACACCCATGTCACAGAGAATGAGATAAGGAATATAAGGTGAGACTTTTGGTCATGGTAATATGGTGAGACTTTTGGTCATGGTAATATGGTGAGACTTTTGGTCATGGTAATATGGTGAGACTTTTGGTTATGGTAATATGGTGAGACTTTTTATAATGGTAATATGGTGAGACTTTTGGTTATGTTAGCGTGTTGAGACTTTTGTTCATGGTAATATGGTGAGACTTTTTATCATGGTAATATGGTGAGACTTTTGGTCATGGTAATGTTGTGAGACTTTTGGTCATGGTAATATGGTGAAACTTCTTTTTTTTCGTAGCAATTAAGCAGTAAAAGAATGAGGCTCCCTTATATTTTAAAAAAAAAAAATATTAAAAAAAACAAACACTAAGTATAAACTGTTTTGTTTTCAAATTGACGTTAAACAAGTTTTTATTTAAAAATCGTTGAAAATTTTAAAAAATAGAATAAGCATAAATCCAGAGGATATCAAAGATGTGAAAAACATTTTGGGTTACCGGAAATTAGGTAACGACACAGTCAAAGCAGTTACCTACAGGAAGTAACTTTCACATGGTATATTACCATTAGTGCATATTTACCTTAGAGTTAACGTGACACAGCAAAGTTATTTTCACATTAATTTGTTGCGATAATTAATTTCAGCTTTCATTGTGAATAAAATAAAATTATGAATAAAAGATAAAAGTTGAAGAAATTCATTCTATACCATTCAAAGTTTGGTTTTGTCTCACTTGAAAATTCTTCATTTAAAATTGATATAATCGGAGTATATACGGTAGATTTAGGTGTCGGGCCGATCTTGTTCAGTTAACAAGCCGACTGGCAATAACTCTTGGCACGTTAATTATCATCAAGGGGAGATAAACAAAGTTGAACCAAAGGGCCCCTTTTAAGTTGCAAAATATGATTTTATAAAAATAACGACTCTAAGCATAGATTTGGATGTAGAAATTTTGTGCCATTAAAATTATTTGACGAAATTAAGCTGAAACTTCACTGATTTCTCAAAGTATACAATTGTTTTCGTTTTCAGGGCTTAGCAACGACAACAGTTAAACGCAAATGACTTCAAAGGATTTAAATGACTGCAGGAGATTAGACGTTGAGCCTGCAACCTGTTGAATCTTAAGAGGCAGGGTCATTTGATGTGCACGTTTCTTGGAACTCCCCCAGTTTTTCAAAGTATAGTAAATCTGTTTCAACGTCGTCGATAAGGAGTTCTAACTTGTTTTCAAATGCAAGCACTGCTTGTTGCAGGGATAAGGCCTTATTTTCAGAGCCTTATACTTTCACATTGAGGTTATTATGTATAATAGATATTTAGATCCAAGACTACTGAAGAAACAAAATACAATCGAACTTTGGTGTACAAGATATGGTGGTCGAGTGGCAGCGCCCTCGACTGGCGTACCGATGGTCACAGGTTCGAATCCATATGTATGCAAGGATTTGTACCCGGGGCCTAGAGCGTCTTCGAATGGGTACCTTAAACTAGATAGGCGGCTGGGTAATGCGTGGAACCCTAATAGCCGTGGCCTATGAACGCTGCATCACTTGCCAACTGATCATCCGCCATGGTCTGTGGACGCAATTATCTTCTGCATAGAAGGAGCGTCTGTAGTTGTAACATAAGAGAGAAGACAGATGCCGCCATCAAAAGAGCCCTGGCTCATGACATCTGCACGATTATGTTTGTACAAATATCAGTAAACTGTTGATTTAGATATAAATACAGGGAGTTTTTATTAAATTGTGTAATTTTATTATTTCCATTTTTTTATTTTTCTATTACAATTAGTACCACCAAATTCACTTCGCCTAGGGCCTCCAATTCCCTAAAGCCGGCCCTGCTGAGTGTTATCGTCTGTCATTTAACTCACCAGTCTGTCTGAGTCATCTCGTCTGTCTGTCTCAGTCAACTCACCAGTCTGTCTGAGTCCTCTCGTCTGTCTGTCTCAGTCAACTCACTAGTCTGTCTGAGTCATCTCGTCTGTCTGTCTCAGTCAACTCACCAGTCTGTCTGAGTCATCTCGTCTGTCTGTCTCAGTCAACTCACCAGTCTGTCTGAGTCATCTCGTCTGTCTGTCTCAGTCAACTGACCAGTCTGTCTCAGTCAATTGACCAGGCTTTCTGAGTCAACTCACCAGTCTGTTGGAGTGTAATTGTCTGTCTGTCTCAGTCAACTGACCAGCATGTTGTCAGAGCATGGAGCCATGGACTAACACGCGCCCCGAGTCACGGATCTGATGACAAAACAATGCGAGGAAGAATGCAGGGAAGGATTTGATTCAGCCGAGGACGAGACGTGTCGCCTGACAAAATAACAACGCACTGCCATCCATGGTGAGCCGGACTCGAGGGTTCCGTCGGCGTGGTGCGTGTTGAAAGAGTCGGGGGGCTTGCTCAAACATGGCCACCAGAAGCTACGTGACCTGGGCAGAGCTGGGGGGATTTGAACCTTTCATCTCTCTCGACCACCCAGTTAGCTTGACCTAGAAAATAACGAAATACAGATCTATAATGTTAGAAGGACGAATAGATAAATACAAACGAGATTTGATGCCAAACAAAAGGATCTGAAAGAAAAGGAAATTCCCTATTATTGGTCTCTTGAATTAGTCTGTGAAGTCAAATTACGGCCCATTATGAATTTTAGGCTTTCTTCGTTAAATAAACAATGAAAATCACGTGACATGCTGAAAAACAAAAAAGGGAAAAAGTAAAAAAAACATTTATTGGTTTAATAGAAAGGGGAAAAAAAAAGTTTTTTAAATTTCTATTTTGTTGTTGCTAGAGATGATGGTACAAAACACATATCTAGCTGTGCGCCTAAAGAAGCATGGCAGATGTACTTTATACGGAATAGTCAGATTTAGATAGACCTGGAAGTGTAACACATAGTAGGCAAACCATGACTAACTATTGCTAGTAACCATGGCTTGTGGAGATGACGTTGTGTCTGGTAAAATGGTGGAGATGAGCTTGGGTCTGGCAAAATGGTGGAGATGACCTTGTGTCTGACAAGGGGGAGATGAGCTTGTGTCTGACAAAATGTTGGAGATGAGCTTGTGTCTGGCAAAATGGTGGAGATGACCTTGTGTCTGGCAAAATGGTGGAGATGACGTTGTGTCTGGTAAAATGGTGGAGATGACGTTGTGTCTGGTAAAATGGTGGAGATGACGTTGTGTCTGGTAAAATGGTGGAGATGACGTTGTGTCTGGCAAAATGGTGGAGATGACCTTGTGTCTGAATAAATGGTGGAGATGAGCTTGTGTCTGGCAAAATGGTGGAGATGAGCTTGTGTCTGACAAAATGGTGGAGATGACCTTGTGTCTGGCAAAATGGTGGAGATGAGCTTGTGTCTGGCAAGGGGGGGATGAGCTTGTGTCTGGCAAAATGGTGGAGATGAGCTTGTGTCTGGCAAAATGGTGGAGATGAGCTTGTGTCTAGCAAGGGGGTGGAGATGAGCCTGGGTTTGATCCCACGAGCTCAGGGCCTTAGTCTAGACGATGGCCCCAGTGTTTACAAAGAACTCCCCCCCCGGCCCACTGCTGCTACAGCGCGATACAATGTCCACAATAGTCCAAGCTGGCTTCAGTAAACATCTCAAAATACAGGCACGTTTTGGTGTACATATTTTAGGGTCGGGCTTGGTACACTTTAGGGGTTCGTTGACTGGGATGCTCAGGTCAGTGTTGGTACACACACAGTGGTCACCTCCTACACTCCTGAGCTTTTGTTGGTCCAGTTTCAAGGTCACTCTCTCTAACAGCTTTACGTTTGGCTTCAGTTAAAGTCAACAACAAGTTGTTTTTTTTTTAAGGCGGGATTGGGGGGGGGGGGGTATTTTATTTTCTGGAAAATTTGGTCTGTGACTTCTTTCCTCACAATTGCGTAAAGTTAATTGAAATCTAAAAAAAATGCTAAACTCTAAGTTTCATTTAGAGATCTAAAAGTTCATAAAAACAATTGAACAAGATTAATGCACCTTGCCTTCATCATCAGATAAACAAGTGAACAATGCGCCTTGCTTTCATCATCAGATAAACAAATAACAAAGAATGTCACATCGACCTATCTGTCACATCGACATATCTATCACATGACCTATCTTTCAAACTATCCGTCACATAGACCTATCTGTCACATCGACCTATCTGTCACATCGACCTATCTGTCACATCGACCTATCTGTCACATCGACCTATCTGTCACATCGACCTATCTGTCACATCGACCTATCTGTCACATCGACCTATCTGTCACATCAACCGTGGGACTGCACTTTGCTGGTTTGTCGACTGTAGGACAGAACAACAATGACTAGAGCAGTGAGGGCGAGCCTATGGCGCGCGTGCCACAGTCGGCACGCATAGCCTCATCATCCGGCACGCGACTTAAATTACACTTCCTTATTCAAATCAGCTGAGCCAAAGCCCCATCTTTGGGAATCAGTGGAGTGTTTGCACTTTGTTATACATAAGTCGGTTTGGCTTGAATTTTTAGGCAGGCGGTCCCAAAAAAAGGTTCGTCACTACTGGACAAGAGACTCGTGGGACAACACTGGATTGTAGCACTGGATTGTAGCACTGGATTGTAGCACTGGCTTGTAGCACTGGATTGTAGCACTGGATTGTAGCACTGGCTTGTAGCACTGGCTTGTAGCACTGGATTGTAGCACTGGATTGTAGCACTGGCTTGTAGCACTGGCTTGTAGCACCGGCTTGTAGCACCGGATTGTAGCACCGGATTGTAGCACCGGATTGTAGCACCGGCTTGTAGCACCGGCTTGTAGCACCGGCTTGTAACACCGGCTTGTAGCATTAACTCGTTTAGTCATCCACTAACTGTTGTAGAGGACCCATTAAAATTCGCGTGTTACACGTTGGGACGCGTAGTAATCCGCTTACTCGCTGTCTTAAGCGCTGTGAGTCACAGGCTTGCGTAACTCCACTTCCACGGATGTCCTTGACACAGTTCTTGGGTTGTCTAATACACTATGATTCATACGCTAACGTAACGTCGCTGTCCTTGGCGGCCTTGACCCACTTAGAGTGTTGTCCTTGACACTGTGACCCTCAAGTAACCCACTTCAAGGATTAACCTTCATATTTTAGGATGAAAATCAAATTAGGTCTCTCATATCAAACGTCGTGTCGTGTTTGAAACCCGAAAAATTTGGGTTGTGATACGTAAACGAATACACCCCAAACATAAATAATATAAAAGCCCAGATCACTCACTCACTCACTCACTCACTGGATGTGGAACGCTGAGGAACGATGTACGACAGTCTACAGCAGTTTGTTGAAAAATCGTGTGGTGATTAGCGCTGTAAAAATATTTAAAATGACGTCATTGTTTCGTGTGCATCGGTGCGCAAAATACAACCCCTATTATTAAATACTTTGCGTACATTTCAGAAAGTTTAATATTTCGTATTTATCAAAAAAGGACAAGTTAGTTGGGCTTTTGAAAAAGTTTGGCGCCGTAGGCGCCCTAAAAAAGGTGGGCGCCGCAGGCGCCACGGCGCCCCGGCACAATCTAGTTACACACATAATACAACACATGTTACATACATAATACAACACACAAAACATAATACAACACACACATAATACAACACACATAACATACTTATTACAACACACTCACACATATAACAACACAGTCATACATTATACATCACTCAGGCACATAAACACACATCTCAAACATTACTTATGTCCTTTACATTAGCTTTATTGTCGTTTCGTGATTCCGAAAAAAAATAAAATAAATAAATTTTAAAAAGATAAATAAATAAAAACATCAACAAAAAAAATAAATAAATAAAAAATCTATTTAAAAAAATAAATAAAAGAAAATGATCCGACGTGAAATTTTGCTCACAGACTTATCACCAATAATAATTGAGCACCATTTATCTCCACAAATCTTCCAAACGAACACACACAAAGCGGTAATTTAAAAACGCTACACCTAACGTCCGATCTAAAAGTCTGTGTCTCTAATAAAATAAACGATTGACCGCTGGTCGAGAGGGAATAGGATATCAAGGCTCCGGGAGCTTTAGGAGCAAAGGTTTCTGTTATTTTCTAATTAAGTGTATGCACAAGGTATCAGTCATATCTAGCTAAGCAAATACAACTTGATTTACATTGAGATCTAAGACAGTGCTTCTCAAACTTTTTAGTATGGCGGACAGGCAGGAATTGTACTATTGCCACAGGGACAGGTGTAATATTGCCACATGGACAGGTGTACTATTGCCACAGGGACAGGTGTACTATTGCCACAGGGACAGGTGTACTATTGTAACTTGCTCTAACGTGGTAGCGATATGTAATTTATACTATTTTTTAAAAAAAAATCATTTTATGCGTTTAATGTCAGAAATAACATTTTCTATAGATTTTTTGGGGTTTGTTGCAAATGAAGGATTATAATTATGCTAATGTTTTACCCGTCAAAAATAACGGAAATTTTCAAAGTAAATATATTTCAGTTTTTTTTAAATTCACATCAACGGTTTCATTACTGTCAAGTCATCACTTTTTACAGATCTATTTTGACATTGGTCCATACATTATTACCACAACATTATCAAATACGTGTAAACAAAAACAATGCTCTTATCTACAATTGTAGAGCTCAATGAGTGAAATGGCTATGTCACATTTTGTAGTTTTGAGATATTCAAGTTTTAATGTTTAAATTATACAGGTTTCATGTAAATTAACCTCAATAGATCTGAATTGTTAATTGGTCGGATACAATTTTTCTCTCATATAACCGGATTCAGAACATTATGTTTTTTATTCTCTATCAGATACTGGGAATAACTAACACATCTATAAAAAAAATGTCATTTAGCTGTTTCTTATCTTGAGGTATTCAACTGTGAATAACAAAGAACTATTTATTTTGGATGAAACCTTTGAAGTCAAGTTTATCACAGGATAAAAGAAAATATTAAAGTCCCATTCGTATTTATTATACACATTTTATTTATTCTAAAAGACGTCTTTATTATTGTCAAGTAAGTTATTCTTCCAGTTCTATAATAAAATAATTTTAAAAAAAGTTTAGTCTTAGACTCATTAAAATGTTACATGCAAACAGTGGTGTAGCTATTGGAGGGGAAGAAGGACAAAATTCGAAAACATCCCGGGCCCCCAAGCTCAAGCCCCAAATAAGTGTCCAAAAGTTCATTACATAAAATATTACGCTACTGCCATGTATGTGGGGCCCACAAAGAGGTTAAGCCCCCTGGTCCTCCAAGCCCCCTGGATGCGCCACTGGATTTAAATAACAATCAAACAAAATTTATTGTGTTCGGGAGGATATTGCAATTTTTAAATATGTTATTTTTTTAAACACAGAAATATGCACTCTCGTAGAGTATAAAATAAAAACGAACGCTAAACTGAAGCATGAATTGACAAACTTAATACAATTTATGTTTTTCATGCACAATAAAATACCCTTTGTAATACCCTTAACGGATTACTAGTCCTTAAAATAACTGATACATAAAAATATATTTTATTACAGCTGCAGGTTTTAGTTTGTTTATTTTTCACGGGATCATTGATTCATGTAATTATCAATATAATAATACATATATTTATGATTGCGGTCAAATACATGAAAATACAGTAAATAAGGTCCGTAGTCAAATAAAATTCTTTATGGCACTACAAAGGCACAGTTCGTGGCCTCATTCACGTATTGGATTTTTGGGGTAAAATATAGCTGTTCTGACGAGAGACTGAGCCATTTGGTATCGCCAGTTCGTAACAGGGCCGGTAACCCGATACGTTTCATATTGACAGAGTTGCTTTGTGCTTTCTTAAGCACCATTGTCAAGAGTATTTGTTGAGGAAATAAGAGCACACCGACGATAGAGAAAAATGGGGTGGGGGTTGGTAAACGTTCAACCTGGTCGACTTGTTTCCATTTGCCCCTCCCTCCCCCGAACCCTTTGCTCTTGTTAAACAAGAAATTATTTTTTTTACTTATTAAAGGAAGATAAGTGAGGCTTGGCGAAATCCGCACAAACCGTGAACCAGGACCCGGGGACAACACGACACCAACCTGGACCCGGGGACAACACGACACCAACCTGGACCCGGGGACAACACGACACCAACCCGGGGACAACACGACACCAACCTGGGGACAACACGACACCAACCCGGGGACAACACGACACCAACCAGGAACTGGGGACAACACGACATTAACCTGGGGACAACACGACACCAACCCGGGGACAACACGACACCAACCCGGGGACAACACGACACCAACCTGGGGACAACACGACACCAACCTGGGGACAACACGACACCAACCTGGGGACAACACGACACAAACCCGGGGACAACACGACACCAACCTGGGGACAACACGACACCAACCCGGGGACAACACGACACCAACCCGGGGACAACACTACACCAATCCGGGGACAACACGACACCAACCTGGGGACAACACGACACCAACCCGGGGACAACACGACACCAACCTGGGGACAAAAATACACCAACCTGGGGACAACACGACACCAACCTGGGGACAACACTACACCAAACTGGGGACAACACGACACCAAACAGGAACTTGGGACAACACGACACCAACCTGGGGACAACACGACATCAACCTGGGGACAACACTACACCAACCTTTGGACTACATGAACCTGCCATGACATGGGAAAACATTTGCTTTGAAGGAACCGATGACTGGGTCCTATGTATCAGGTCCAATAGCTTAAATATAAATGAACGGAACAGCAGACGCTCACAGGCCACTCGGGCCTGAACTACTGATCTTGGCTGAATGAGATATCTACCCCTGGACACTATTGCCTGGTCAAAAAATGTGGACGCTGCATACAGGATTACCTTAACGGAGTAAAGTCAGGTTTAGAAGTAAAGTCAGGTGTAGAAGAAATGTCAGGTCTAGAAGTAAAGTCAGGTGTGTAGAAATAAAGTCAGGTGTAGAAGTAAAGTCAGTTGTAAGAAGTAAAGTCAGGTGTAGAAGTCAAGTCAGGTGTAGAAGTAAAGACAGGTGTAGAAGTAAAGTCAGGTGTAGAAGTAAAGTCAGTTGTAGAAGTAAAGTCAGGTGTAGAAGTAAAGTCAGGTGTAAGAAGTAAAGTCAGGTGTAGAAGTAAAGTCAGGTGTAGAAGTAAAGACAGGTGTAGAAGTAAAGTCAGGTGTAGAAGTAAAGTCAGTTGTAGAAGTAAAGTCAGGTGTAGAAGTAAAGTCAGGTGTAGAAGTAAAGTCAGGTGTAGAAGTAAAGTCAGGTGTAGAAGTAAAGTCAGGTGTAGAAGTAAAAGTCAGGTGTAGAAGTAAAGTCGGTTGTAGAAGTAAAGTCAGGTGTAGAAGTAAAGTCAGGTGTAGAAATAAAGTCAGATGTAGAAGTAAAGTCAGGTGTAGAAGTAAAATCAGGTGTAGAAGTAAAGTCAGGTGTAGAAGTAAAGTCAGGTGTAGAAGTAAAGTCACGTGTAGAAGTAAATAGATTTTTACTATTGCTTTAACCGTTGGATTTTGTGAAATTTAAAAAAAAAATAGTTTTTAATATTTTTAAAAAATTTATATTTGTGTGTCAATAAATTATTTTGAAATCTACATTCTGGTAATCCACATGTTTCATTGAACTATTCTAAGTACACCGTGATGCGTGCTAATGGACAAAATTATATTGGTCTACACACTTTCTTCTATTTTTAAACACAATTTTTTCTGATTTTCACGGCTCTTAAAAAAATGTCCAAAATGTCAACAAAATGATGCACATACAGTTTAAGTGTGTATGAACTTTGGACATAATTATTTTCAACTTATGCGTGTTTCCAAATAATCCATTTTAAAAAAGTAACAAACCTAAACCTGCAAGCTTCATATTTTAATGCTATCTTGAAAAAAATTCATATTACACGTTTAGTATGTCATATTATAAGTCTACCATTAGATTGTGTGGTGATTTTGTCTGTAGTCTACCATTAGATTGTGTGGTGATTTTGTCTGTAGTCTACCATTAGATTGTGTGGTGATTTTGTCTGTAGTCTACCATTAGATGGTGTGGTGATTTTGTCCCCTGTCTACCATTAGATTGTGTGGTGATTTTGTCTGTAGTCTACCATTAGATGGTGTGGTGATTTTGTCTGTAGTCTACCATTAGATTGTGTGGTGATTTTGTCTGTAGTCTACCATTAGATAGTGTGGTGATTTTGTCCCCTGTCTACCATTAGATTGTGTGGTGATTTTGTCTGTAGTCTACCATTAGATTGTGTGGTGATTTTGTCTGTAGTCTACCATTAGAAGGTGTGGTGATTTTGTCCCCTGTCTACCATTAGATTGTGTGGTGATTTTGTCTGTAGTCTACAATTAGATTGTGTGGTGATTTTGTCTGTAGTCTACCATTAGATGGTGTGGTGATTTTGTCTGTAGTCTACCATTAGATTGTGTTGTGATTTTGTCCCCTGTCTACCATTAGATTGTGTGGTGATTTTGTCCCCTGTCTACCATTAGATTGTGTGGGGATTTTGTCCCCTGTCTACCATTAGATCGTGTGGTGATTTTGTCTGTAGTCTACCATTAGATTGTGTGGTGATTTTGTCTGCAGTCTACCATTAGATTGTGCTGTGAATTTGTCCCCTGTCTACCATTAGATTGTGTGGTGATTTTGTCCACTGTCTACCATTAGATCGTGTGGTGATTTTGTCTGTAGTCTACCATTAGATTGTGTGGTGATTTTGTTTCAATTCTACCATTAAATTTGTTGATGCCACAACCCTATAAACTAACACAACTGTACCATCTGACTGAATATAAGTAACCACAAGAAAAACGTCTGTAATATTCTGAGAGATTCCGAGACGAAATGATTGAAATTTCGGCTACAAGTTTTGTGGAATTTAAAATCACCTCTATAAACAAACACCGCCATTTTGGGACCGCGCTGAGACTCCTGCTGCCTCGGCGCCTCCCGCCTCCCAGTTTGAGGCTTGTTCTCCCCCAAATATTGACAGTCTATCTCGAGCGGGTCAAAGTTCAGAACAAGCCTTTCAGCCGAGGCCCTGATAATCGTCCCTGAAAAAAAAAACTCTCTAACGACATTGATACATTTTTCTCTGGCTAATACAAGAGTGATACTCCGGCTGGGGAACTATCGTTTATCGCAGGGGTACGCAATATAAACACCTACAATTAATCAATTAGGGGGCAAAATGGAAAGGTGCTGCCCCGTGATAAGGCAGTGTCTCCTAATAAGGGATCCCCGATCAACAAGTAACCCAAGATTCTATTTCTGTGAAGGGTGCTTGGTTTGAGAGTATAATTATATTCAAATGTTTATGCTTTCAAATTTATATATTTTTTGTGCGGTTGTTTAAAATGTAATTTATGTGTATGAATGGTACATTTTGATATAATTAGCGGACAAATGAAATGTTAAATGTTTGAGAGCTATTGTGATAAAATAACTAACAGTTATGGAAGAAAGAAAAAAGCGAATCCGCTAGTTTGCCCATACATATCCAATGTTTACATAAAATCACAAGTGTAGCATTTGGGGACTCGAGGGTCATAGGTCGCGAAAAAACGATACAGTAGAAAATAGAATGTTTCAGTAGAAGTGTCATAAAAACATAGATAATGCCTATCTTAAAAACACATTTGGCAGCTAGGCCTCTAACATGTCTTAATGACTATCTTATAAACACGGAGAGTGGCATGGACACAAACAGAGATAGCGGCTACATCTTCCGCACTGCTGGTGTTTCGCCAAGGTGTTTGGTGGATGTTTAAACCGAGGTGTTTGGTGGATTTTTAAATCGGGGTGTTTGGTGGATGGTTTAATCGGGGTGTTTGGTGGATGGTTTAATCGGGGTGTTTTGTGGATGTTTTAATCGGGGTGTTTGGTGGATGTTTTAATCGGGGTGTTTGGTGGATGTTTTAATCGGGGTGTTTTGTGGATGTTTTAACCGGGGTGTTTGGTGGATGTTTTGACTAAGGTGTTTGGTGGATGTTTTGACTAAGGTGTTTGGTGGATGTTTTGACTAAGGTGCTTGGTGGATGTTTTAATCAAGGTGTTTGGTGGATGTTTTGACTAAGGTGCTTGGTGGATGTTTTGACTAAGGTGTTTGGTGGATGTTTTGACTAAGGTGCTTGGTGGATGTTTTAATCGGGGTGTTTGGTGGATGTTTTAATCGGGGTGTTTGGTGGATGTTTTAATCGGGGTGTTTGGTGGATGTTGATGTTTTAATCGGGGTGTTTGGTGGATGTTTTAATCGGGGTGTTTGGTGGATGTTTTAGCATCAATAATTTTAACAGGACAGTAAGACAAGAAGGTTAGTCTTAAGCTTCTTGAACTCTTTGATGGATGTGTGTATCACAAAGTGACATATGTATGTCAAAGTATATGTATAGATCCATATGTCATTGTGTAATACACCCATGAATCATTGCATTGAACTAATTGTTGTATAAAAAAATCTGAGGCCTTATAAAAAGAAGTTACTACAATAATAAAGAAATCTGAGGCCTTATACAAAGAAGCTACTACAATAATAAAGAAATCTGAAGACCTCTGAAACCAGTAGTTACGCAATGTGAGCCGAAAATAATAGGTCTGAGGTGAAAGAGTCAAAGCTGAGGACAGTTCCTCTTATACTGACAGCTAAATGGACAGCCCATATTATACTGGCAGCTAAATGGACAGTACCCCTTACACTGGCAGCTAAATGGAAGTCCCTTTTATACTGACAACTAACTGGACAGTCCCTTTTATACTGACAGCTAAATGGACAGTCCCTTTTATACTGACAGCTAAATGGACAGTCCCTTTTATACTGACAGCTAAATGGACAGCCCCTCTTATACTGGCAGCTAAATGGACAGTCTAGCTTACACTGGCAGCTAAATGGACAGCCCTATCTCCAAAGTGGTACACGTTAACTTCATCTCTAAAGTGGTACACGTTAACCTCATCTCCAAAGAACATCAACTCACCTCATTCCAACTTTAATTCATCTGTGTACAAATGAAATTCATGTCGGTACCAATGAAATTCATGTCGGTACCAATGAAATTCATGTCGGTACCAATGAAAGTCATGTCGGTACCAATGAAATTCATGTCGGTACCAATGAAATTCATGTCGGTACCAATGAAATTCATGTCGGGACCACTGACATGACCGTAGCACTGTTTAACTACAGTAAGGTAAAACGTCAATAAAACATGGCTCCGAGGAACATGATCATGGTAAAAAAATAACACGTCGTGGTTCAAGAAACTATCTTAAAAAGTCACGAAGCAGTCGATGGGTCAGTGTGAGTTGGAGGTCCATGTAGTCAGTAGCCGCCTCTTGGTGTGGATGGTCTGTGTGGTCAGTAGCCGCCTCTTGGTGTGGATGGTCTGTTTGGTCGCGGGCTTCCATCGCCAGAGAGTGAACAATATGCAAAGTTATGCGGAATTGAAAGGGAGCTCACTCGGTGGGTTTGAGCTTGACCCTCTTACGGCGTGGGCTCAAAGATTGCTATTCGCGAGACAAGAAAACAACAGCTTTCAATTTTAAGAGTTTTAAAGTCTTAGATGTGCGTGTGTTTGTCCATGTTCTATTCTGTGCGTGTGTTTGTCCATGTTCTATTCCGTGTGTGTGTTTGTCCATGTTCTATTCTGTGCGTGTGTTTGTCCATGTTCTATTCTGTGCGTGTGTTTGTCCATGTTCTATTCTGTGCGTGTGTTTGTCCATGTTCTATTATGTGCGTGTGTTTGTCCATGTTCTATTCTGTGCGTGTGTTTGTCCGTGTTCTATTCCGTGCGTGTGTTTGTCCATGTTCTATTCCGTGCGTGTGTTTGTCCGTGTTCTATTCTGTGCGTGTGCTTGTCCATGTTCTATTCTGTGCGTGTGTTTGTCCATGTTCTATTCTGTGCGTGTGTTTGTCCATGTTCTATTCCGTGCGTGTGTTTGTCCATGTTCTATTCCGTGCGTGTGTTTGTCCATGTTCTATTCTGTGCGTGTATGTTTTTAGTGCGTATTGTGGATTTGTGTGTGTTTCATTTGGTCTCCGATGTATGAGAAGACATCATTGGTGAATACTTCAGTAGGAAAGTTTTAAACCCTACCCTGCATAGTCCTGCCAGATATCGGCGTGGTAACTTCAACAAACCAACTAAGACACATACCGTTTCATGACATTATGCATACAAGTAAATATGCGTTTCAGAATAGCTGACAAACAATGTACGCAGCATTTCCTTACACGAGCAGCCAGCGGTAAGTGGCTACGGGCCACTAGAACAACGTCACATGACATGACATTCATTGCTCTTCCTTTTAGCAGTTCATTCATAAAATGACGTCATCGGGATAATTAAGTTTTTTTTTTTCTTCCTCTCCTTCTTTTCGCTTCTCGTCGGGAGTTCAAGTATTTTTTTTAAAGCCCCACATAGGGGAGGTACTAGGCTACATACAACTAATGTTTCGTCCTCTCAACATTTTGAACCGACCGACGGCGTTAGTTTTTACACTTTGGGCGTATTTAAATTATTATTATTATTTTTTTTTTTTTTTTTGAATAAGATTATCTTTTTTCTTCCATTTTTCTTGTTTTTGTTTATTTACGTCAGCAGTGTTTTTAGTTCTCCTGTCAACTCAGGGGTAATAAACATACGCAATCCTTGGGGTATGACAAATTGTGCTGTTGGCGCAATCCTTGGGGTATGACAAATTGTGCTGTTGGCGCAATCCTTGGGGTATATGACAAATTGTGCTGTTGGCGCAATCCTTGGGGTATGACAAATTGTGCTGTTGGCGCAATCCTTGGGGTATGACGAATTGTGTTTCGTTGGCGCAATCCTTGGGGTATGACAAATTGTGCTGTTGGCGCAATCCTTGGGGTATGACAAATTGTGTTTCGTTGGCGCAATCCTTGGGGTATGACAAATTGTGCTATTGGCGCAATCCTTGGGGTATGACAAATTGTGTTTCGTTGGCGCAATCCTTGGGGTATGACAAATTTTGTTTCGTTGGTTGATTTCTTTCTAATTTTTTAGTCACAGGTTTGTGCATCTGTCAACTCCCAATACTTAGAGTGGTCTATGGTCAACGCCCAATATCTACTGAGGTCTATGGTCAACGCCCAATATCTACTGAGGTCTATGGTCAACTCCGCATTCTTAGAGTGGCCTTTGGTCAACTCCCAATACATACTGGGAGACCATATATATATATACATGACGGAAGTTTTAAAAATAAATATATTTCAGCTCCAATCTCTTTATTTTGAGCAATGTTCATCCGAAAAAAAAAAATACATATAATATAAAAATTAATGTATTTATGTATGTTTGTCCTGTATAGCTCACTAAACCATTTATCCGATCACGATTAAAATTTTAGGAAATTGTTGAGTACGCTTCCGGGATAGTATGTGTGCAAAACATTTTTGAAAATTGACACTCTTTGGGGACCGCAGGCCCTAAATGTTTTTTCCCCCTTACATGAGCTATATTCAAAATAGTTTAATTTTTAGGTTCTTTAAAAATGAATGGATCTTAACCAAAATTAGTACATATATACTTTTTAACCCATATTAAAATACCCTACTGCGTTCAACCCCTAATGTCCATTCCTTTGGGGGCGGGGGCCCAAAATCTTTATTTTCGTAAGCGTTTAACACTTTATTTCCATTCTGATTTTAAACAACCTTGATATATNATATATATCATGATTTTGATTGACATAAACAGGTATTTTAAAGTTCTTCACTTGCACCGATTGGGCCTGGGAGCCCTTTAGATTGTTTTTGCCTATATGCGATGTATGCTAATTATTTAAGCGTTAACGACTTGAAAATGAATAGATCTTAACCAAACATGGTGTATATTGACCTTGATAGCCCAATTTAAAATTCTATGGTAAATTTAATCTTTAATGTTCGTCTCCCCGGGCCGGGGGCCCTGATTCTCTTTTCGTAAACGTTTGATATTTTATTTCCCATTCTGTGACCTGGTCTCAACAAATGTAGCTAAAATATTAAATATGATCATAATTGAAATGAACAAATGTTTCCAAATTTACATCTTGCACCTACTGGGCCAGGGGACCCTAAATGTCATGTTTTGCTTATGTATATAAATCTGTAGTTATATAAATCAATGTATGTAAGAATGTTTTGTCCATTAAAGCTGACTAAACAATGGAACTTGAGGAAATTGTTGGTTGCTCTTACGGAATGGTTTATGTGAAAAAGAAATTTGAACATTGATATTCATGGTGGCCGGGTGCCCCCAATTTGTTTTATTTATATTAGTTATATACAAATTAGTTTATGCGTTAGCTACATGGAAAATGAATGGATCTTGACCAAACTTAATACATACATACTTTATAGCCCATATTAAAATACAATGCGGTGTTGAGCTCCTGATGTTAATTGCTTTCGGGCTGGGGGTCAAAATTTTTATTTTCGTAAGCGTTAAAGACTTTATTTTTGCCTATATGAGGGGGAGGGGATTCAGATTTTTAAATAAATTATTTTTTAAACACACAAATATGCACTCTCGTAGAGTATAAAAGAAAAACAAACAAACGCTAAACTGAAGCATTGCCGCGTAGGTTTCTGACATAATATTTTTAAAACACATCATTCATTTGTATCTTAAATTTATTCATTGTTACTGAGATCGATGCAACGCACGACAGGTCTGCTAGAGAAAAAAAAAACTTTCATTTATTTTTCCTTATAAAAACAGCATTATTTTAAAGTTTGCACTTTAAAAATCTTTTTTTTTCAATGGAGAAGTTTGTAGGTAAATTAAGCAAACTATTGTTAAGTATTAATACTTAGTTATTTATTAGCTATTCGAAAAAATGTTTAAAACAATTTTTTTCAATGTAATAACTATTTTATCGATTAAAATATTAAAATAATTGAATCGATACAATTTTTACCGATTAATCGAGAAATTAATCGATAATTTCCGCAGCCCTAATATATATATATATATATATGTAATATATCCCTACATGTATGTTGTCCCAATGTTTATAATTATGAAGATAACAAAATAGCCCCCATATTTGGTTTTTCGTAACTGATAAGCGAACGCACAGGCTACAACTGAACCGGAAGTTGTGCAACGGCTGGTTTACTCCGGGCCTTCAGTTTTGAGATTAACCCTTTCTGTACCATAAGCTCTATAAATAACAAACATCAGCTTTCATTTCAGCGTCACTGATCTCTTAGGTCCCGACGTTAGGAGCATACATGTCCTTATTTGTGTGCACTCTCTGTACCAAGCTAATCACGGGGCCTGAATGGATCTGTGGTCTTAGGTCCCGGTGTTAGAAGTATACATGTCCTTAAATGTGTGCACTCTCTGTACCAAGCTAGCCACGGGGCCTGAATGGATCTGTGGAGTTTCATATCGGATAGTTCTGAATGTCACGTGTTACTCTTGGTTGTTAGATTCTCTGTTTGTATACGAAAGCTTTTATTGATCATTCCCCCCTCACGCATATTTTGATGACTTATAAAAACACAAACACACCGTTATCTAATAAGCATGCTGTTGTTTATATATTGTTAGCGATAGCTTCATTTCCATACACATTGATTAATACCTAAATAATGAGGAGGAGCCTAGAGAAGCTCAAGGTTAGACCTGTAGGGATGTTCATAATATGGAGGAAATTTATTAATAGATATTTCATATCTAAATTTATCTTTTTTAAGGACAAAATTAATTTTTAAAAAACTAATAAAAGATACCAGTCAATATGTGAATGTAGGTATATTGAGAATGATTTATCTTTCCAGCTAATTTTTTATTATTCGTTAATTTAAGGCAGCAAATTGGACTTGCAAAATAAAAAATCATGTTAAGCCTGGTCCCTTTTTGGACTCAGAACGTGTTAGCGCATTTTCGTATTATGTATCAGTACTTATGTTAGATATCAGCATTATGTAGTTATCAGTAATTGTGTTTAGATTTTAGACATATTTTTATGAATTTTCTTGTGTAATGAATATACCTGAAATTTTTTTATTTAAAAGTCATTTCTTTACATTTTAAATTTTTTTATTTTCTCTTTAATCTAACTACAAGTGGTTTGTGGTCACTGAAATAGGACTCATAAATGAAACATTCTAAATTGTAGTCAGCTAATCGCCCAAATACTCCATCAATTGTTGTTTGATAGATCGTGGTTGCCAATCTTGTTGAAAGTAGTTGAATGTTGAAGCTTGTTTCGAAAAAGTTTTCAATTTCTGCCCCTGGGCCGCTAAGATCTTGATTGAAGTCACCACAAATGATGACGTAAAACTCTCTAAACTTTTACACATATTCTAATGACGTCAACAACAACAAAAAAACTAATTCTTTTGCACGCTTTCGCACCACTAACCAATAACTTTAACTCTTCAATGCTTGAAAAACGATGTATTCGACTTCCGGCAATGGCGGCCGTTGCCTGCGCCAGTGTTATCTCTCGATTCGCAATGTTTTTTGATAGTTTTAACGGGGTTTTTTAACGGATCGAGTAACTGAGTGTTGATGCACAAATGGCAGGTCAGGACATACAAAAAAACATATATACATCATGGGTCTAGGACTTATGGATGCTGAGATCTAGGGTGATGACAGACGGACGGACAAAACGGATACAATAGCGCATTCGACTTCTCGAAAATGCGCTAAAAAACTATTTCGTAATTTTACTAAGCTAACAATTTTGAGAACATAGTGATTTGACTGTATTTATGCCTCAAAACATTGTTCCGCTAAAATGTAATCTAAAAATAGAACATTACGAAATTAGCAGTGACGTTTTCCGGTTTTAGAAATGAAGAACCCTATAAGGACACATTCTACAAACAAAAACCGATTTAATACAGGCTGACAAGGTAGACTTGTCCATAGGAATGTTTTTCCCATAGGATTCCCATGGGAAACGTCCCATGGGATGGGATGGGATGGGATAAGCAAAAATTGCCATGTGAGGGGATGGGACAGAATAATATAACCCATGGACAAGCCTGTGACAAATGATCTAGAAGTTGCATGTAACAGGGCTGAAATTTCCTTTCTCCAACGAGCCGGTCTGATTCGCTTAGTTAACTTTATTGCCTATCGCTTAGTCATACCTCCCTCCCCTCGGCCATGCAAGCTTAAAAGAAAAAAAAACAGCCAGTGGCCCTTATCTCGATATATGCATGGGGAAAATTAACCTTAAGCCCCGTTGTTGAGCACAATAATTCTTGTGTCCGGTTGTTGAATACACCTTCTCTTATAACTGGTTGTTGAATGAATACACCTTCTCTTAAAACTGGTTGTTGAATACACCTTCTCTTAAAACTGGTTGTTCACTACACCTTCTCTTATAACTGGTTGTTGAATAACCTTCTCTTATAACTGGTTGTTGAATGAATACACCTTCTCTTAAAACTGGTTGTTCACTACACCTTCTCTTAAAACTGGTTGTTCACTACACCTTCTCTTATAACTGGTTGTTGAATGAATACACCTTCTCTTAAAACTGGTTGTTCACTACACCTTCTCTTATAACTGGTTGTTGAATACACCTTCTCTTATAACTGGTTGTTGAATGAATACACCTTCTCTTATAACTGGTTGTTGAATGAATACACCTTCTCTTATAACTGGCTGTTGAATACACATTCTCGTATGTTATGTGTTCGAATGTGTTAAGTAATTCAACAGGGGGAAAGCTGACGTGATGTTGTTAAGAAGTATTTCATCTAAAAACTTTACAAGACAATTTTTTAAATTAAAATAAAACAAGGGAGAAAAAGATCATCAAAAATACATCGATAGAATAACTTCTCATTTGCCCCTCTCACCATCTGTTCTTCCTGAACATGTTACTTGACCTTACAAATTCTTTAATTTCATTCTCCTATAATTAGACTGATCATATGGCTACACCTATTAGCACCACCAGCCTTTCAACACACCTTTACTTGTATCACGACATGATTTAGTCATATATTGTGGAAGCTGAGCGATGCCATACAACATTAGCTGAGCGATGCCATACAACATTAGCTGAGCGATGCCATACAACATGAACTGAGTGGTCCCATACAACATTAGCTGAGCGATGCCATACAACATGAACTGAGTGGTCCCATACAACATTAGCTGAGCGATGCCATACAGCATGAACTGAGTGGTCCCATACAACATTAGCTGAGCGATGCCATACAACATGAACTGAGTGGTTCCATACAACATTAGCTGAGCGATGCCATACAACATGAACTGAGTGGTCCCATACAACATTAGCTGAGCGATGCCATACAACATGAACTGAGTGGTCCCATACAACATTAGCTGAGCGATGCCATACAACATTGTCCGAACGTAGGACCCACCGTTCCAAACTCTCATGTTAAGTCCAGCGCAGGGCTCGACAATGTCAAAAGATACTAGCAAGTTATTTTTTTTTTAAAATCAATCATTTAATAATTCCTTATACCGTGAGTCAAAATATTTTCAATATATAGATGCAAGGTAATGACGACATTGGGATGTCATTGGCACATCATTTTGAGCAGAAAATAATTAGAATTTAAAAACATGGTTTTGAAGGTAAAAATCAGATACTCTGCGCTCTTGTTTGGAGAAAAAAGACTTAGAGACATGTTTGTAAGGAGAGAATGCGAGGCTCTAAGAAAATATTGGGAAGTAAAAAAAACAACGTAAGACTATATTTTCCCACTCTATTTCAGTATATTATCCTAAGAAATCCAAACCTACTCTCAATATATACAAAAAAAAAATTCTGATATTTAAATCTCGAAATTGCCTAGTGCCTGGCTGACAAAGATCGATGACGTGTTCTCCAGGTATTGTACCCGCACAACCCTGGCTGTTTGTGGAGGATTACTGACGTTCATGGAAACATGCACCAACACTGGGGCAAACCGAGACACAATAGGAAAACTGCTTACACCATGGCTACTGACTTGAGAAAATCACGTAAGCCGCGGGTTAGGGTTAGGGTTAGGGTTAGGGTGAGAAGGCCGGTGTGGGGTGTCGCATCAATGGTGACATCCAGCATGGGGTGTCGCATCAATGGTGACATCCAGCATGGGGTGTCGCACCAATGGTGACATCCAGCATGGGGTGTAGCAACAATGGTGACATCTAGCATGGGGTGTCCCATCAATGGTGACATCCAGCAAGGAGTTTGCCAGCCAGACACAGTACACTAATGGTACAGTACAACAAGGGTACAGTACAACAATGATACAGTACAATAATAATAATAATAATAATAATAATAAAATGATAATTTATATAGCGATGTATCCCAGCAAGGAGCCAGGCTCACAGCGCTTTACATGGAAATAATAATACATATATTAATAAAAGAAACATTCATATCATACTAACTACATAATGGTACAGTACAACAAGGGTACAGTAAAACAATGATACAGTACAACAATGATACAGTACAACTATGATACAGTATAACTATGTATGATACAGTACAACTATGATACAGTACAACAATGATACAGTACAACTATGATACAGTACAACAATGATTCAGTACAATAATGATACAGTACAACAATGATACAGTACAACAATGATATAGTACAAAAATGATACTGTACAACCAGTGGCATAGCTAGAACCTTTACCGCCGGGGCGGTCTCCAATTTGCCGCCCTTTTTAGAGGCCAACCATAAATGACGTCACGCACGGGGGGGGGGATCCTACGTTTGTGACGAGGGGGAATGTTTAATAAATGTGACGTAACATCAAAAACGCGCAACTTTAAATAAAAGATCCTCTTAAATATTTAATTCTTAACAATTTATTTAAGGACGTTTTACATGGCTTGACGCGTGTTACGATATTATAGTGCATCCCTACATTAAAAATTATACTCAAATGACAAATATTTATTTGAAACATGCTCATTTTTATAAGACGTGTTTTATCGGGGGTGGGGGGGGGAATAACCAAAGCTTTGTGACGTAATATGGAAAAACGGATCTAAGTTTTTATGACAACGTGTGCCGAGGGGGGGGGGGTTAAA
>MUZC01004150.1:210673-234071 GCA_002072015.1 Radix auricularia | reverse complement strand
ATCTTAATAATAAAAAATTTAATTATCATTATGTCATTTAATTGGCCTAGTAAAGTAAGTTAAGTGTAAATTATATAATATATATGTAATATAAATATATTGATATATTTATATACTCTGCGCTTCCCAATGTTTTTGGCCTTTCTTCTAGCTCTTCTGTCTGTAGCCTCCTCCATCCTTCGCTCCTCGATGTAGATCGGACTTCTGCCTTAACCACCCTGTCGCTTGTGCGTAGTTTGGCTGCTCTCATGTCCTTTTGGCGGACATTTTTAAATCGCAGTCTTCCTCTTTCTAGTTGCCAGTTCTTCCCGGACATTTTTAAATCGCAGTCTTCCTCTTTCTAGTTGTGCCAGTTCTTCCCGGACATTTTTAAATCGCAGTCTTCCTCTTTCTAGTTGCCAGTTCTCCATTTGGAAGATCATTGGGGATGCGGCCAAAGCTCATTCGTTTTACATGTCCTAGCCTTCTCATGCGTCTTTCTCTAAGGATCGAGGAAATGCTTTTTATATTGGCATGCACGAGGACCTCACCATTTGGCACTCTATCCTGCCATTTAATACCAAGGATGCGACGCAGGCACCTCAAGTGGAAGCTATTAAGTTTACGCTCATGGGATATTTAAGTGGTCCATGTCTCGCTTCGGTATAGCAGCGCACTGTTAACGCAGGCTCAATAGACGCACAGTTTGGTTTTCTCCATCAGCTTGGTGTTTAGCCAGACCCTTTTATTTAGTTTAGCCATTGTGGCAGCTACCTTGCTAATCCTACTGTTTATTTCGTCCTCACCGGACAGTGTGTTGGAGACTTTGGATTCCAAGTAAGTGAAGCTTTCCACAACCTCCAAATGTTCACTGTCGATATTGATGGTAGGAGGAGAACTTGTGTCTTGGGCCATGATTTTTGTCTTTTTCCATCTGATTTGCAGGCCAAATTCTTTGCAGGCATTGGAGAAGCTTGACACGAGTTGTTGCTAAACAGTTTATGTGTGCTATCAGTGCCGAATCATCCGCAAAGAGTAGCTCACGAATTAGGACAACGGTCGTTTTGGTTTTGGCTTGGAGGCGGACAGTGTTGAAAAGTCCTCTGGTGTGTAACCAGATTCCATCACAGCTATCCTTGAATGCGCATCGAAGCCGTACAGAGAAGAATATTGCGAACAGTGTTAGTGCGAGTACACAGCCCTGTTCAAACTCACTGCTGACCGGAAAGGCTTCTAACGTAGCTCCATCAAACTGCACTGTGCCCTGCATATTTTCATACATGGAACTGCCTGATGATGGTGAGTAGGTGTGTGGGACAGCCGTTTTTTTCTTCAGAATTTGGAATAGCTCGTTGCGACTGACTAAATCAATAGCTTTCGTAAGATCCACAATTGCAATGTATAGTGGCATCTGCTGCTCTCGGCATATTTTCCTGGTACTGTCGTATGGAGAACACCATGACTATGGTAGAGCGACCAGCGTGGAAACCACACTGAGATTTTGGATAAACTTGGAAGGCTTAACTCTGTTATCGCGTTAGCATGACACAGGCAAAGGCCTTTCCTACAATACTAAGGAGTGAGATGTCACAATAGTTATTGCAGTCACTTCTATTGCCCTTGTTCGTATATATTGTCACTATATTTGTGTAACGTCTTACACCAGATGTAACGTCTTAAACCAAATGTAACGTCTTACACCAGATGTAACGTCTTACACCAAATGTAACGTTTTGTCTCTTAATGTATGATATTAAATGTAACTTATTACTTGTATATTATTCCAGAGCAAAACTTAATCTTCTCGAGAGAACCCACGCTTGTAGGCATATATCACTGACAGACTCCAACTTCTATGAAAAACACATAAGTCTTTTATCAACTATTAAACTTTATTTAACACTAATAGTAATTACACATTGTACATAAATAACATCAGTGGAGCGCCATGCTGCCTTCACGCACACTTTTCTTTCGATTCACTACAACTGGCACCCTCTAGCATTCATTCGTCACGTGATCTCTTTCTATTAATAATATATTAATTACTATCATGTGACAATTTGCATCCTTTAGGTCCTGGGGGATGTAGCCCTGCACCCAGCAGAGATTCAGAAGCTCGGGCAAAGGTTGTAGTAAAGCTATCTTGCCACTCTTTAGAGTTTCTGGTGGTATGCCATCATTCTCAGGCGCTTTTCCACAAGCTAGGCAGTCAATTGCTTTGCTAAGCTCTTCCTGTGTGGGCACGAAATCAAGTGCTTCCATGGGTGGCATAGCGGGGATGTCATCTAGAGTGGTGCTGGAGACTGTGATATATACTGTTGCATACAGTTCCAGATAATGCTCAACCCACCTGTTCAGCTGCGCTGCCTTGTCTTGGATAATTTCTCCATTCTTGGACTTTAGGGGCGCAATTTCGGACCTCAATGGGCCAGTTGCTTTTTTGATACATTCGTACATGGCTTTAGCATTCCCCATGTCTGCAGCTGACTAGATGCTGAAGCAGAGGATAAGCCAGTAGGTATTGGCGCAATGACGTGCGACATTTTGGGCATGTGACTTGGCTGCTTTTAAGGCATGCAGCTTGTCGGGTGTAGGCTTTTCCTTGTAGGCCATAAGAGCTTTCCTTTTGGCTTCAGTGACAGGTTTCATTATGTCTCAATGTGCATCAAACCAGTCTGTGTTTTTGTGGGTCTTTTTTTTTTTTTTTTTTACCAAAGGGGCCCACACGTTCGCACTATTCGGAGCCTCAAAATTTCTAGCGGCGGCCCTGCCTCCAGCGGTGAGAATTCCAGTGAGGATAGGCTGAAAATAGACCAGTGCACCCAGGGGTGAGGATAGGCTGAGACTAGACTAGTGCACCTAGGGGTGAGGATAGACTGAAAATAGACCAGTGCATCCATGTTTGAGGATAGGCTGAAAATGGAATTGCGCAAACATGGGCGATGATATACTGAAAGCTAAACATGGCGCACAGATGCTTTTAGGCTAGAAATCTCAGAGTTAGATTAGTGTATACTTTAACTTTATTTTACTTTTTTTTTTCTAATTTGGAATCTATAAAATTTGAAAATCACAAATTTTCCTAATTCCCGTGTAAATAGAAGCATGAAACTTTGGAAAATTTTAAACTACATGCTCCTGACGATAATGGGAAAAAAGAAAGTAACATTTCCTACTCATGGGGGCCGGGGCCCCAAAAACGTTTTTTTTTCCTAATATGAGCTATATAAAAATTGAAAATCACTAATTCTCCTATTTTCCGTATAGGTAGAGGCATGAAACTTTGGAATTTTTTAAAATTAAGGGTTCCCGGCAAAAATGGCAAAAAAGAGTGTTAAAATTCCCTCTCATGGAAAACCGGGGGCCCAAATATAGTTTCTCTTATATTAAAACCGACTCATAACTAATTCTCCAACTTCCCGTGTAGGTAGGAGCATGAAACTTTGGGAACTTGTTAAGTACCCTCTCACGACGAAAGTCGGTGTAAAAGAATTTTGAAATACACACTCATGGAGGCCGGGACCCCAAAAAGTTTTTTTTTTCTTATATGAGATTTTTAAAAATTGAAAATCTATAATTCTCTTAATCCCAGTGTAGATAGACACATAAAACGTTAGGAAGTTATTAAATTCATGTTCGCAATGGTAGCAGATTGAAAAATATTTGAAATATCCTCTACTGGGGACCGGGGGCCCAAATGTAGTTTTTTCCAAATATGTACTATATAAAAACTGAAAATCACTAATTTTTCCATTCCAACTTTGGGAAGTTGTTGAGTACAATCTCCCGACAAAAATTGGCAAAACAAAAAGGAATGTTACAATTTCCTCTCATGAGGGGGCCGGGGGCCCCAATATAGTTTTTCTTATATTAAAAACGACTCATCTCTAATTCTCCAATTTTCCGTGTAGGTAGGAGCATGAAACTTTGGGAAATTGTTAAGTACCCTCTCACGATGAAAGTCGGTGTAAAAGAATTTTGAAATACATACTCATGGGGGCCGGGGCCCAAAAAAACGTTTTTTTTCCTTATATGAGATTTATAAAAATTGAAAATCTGTAATTCTCTATTTCCCGTGTAGGTAGACAAGGAAAAAAAATTATATAAATTTTAAAAATTTCCACTCTTGGGATGCCGGGGGCCCAAAACCTTTATTTTTCACCCAAAATGGGCTATATAAAACTGAATCAACACTAAGTCTCCAAGTTTCCGTGTAGGTAGAGGCTTGAAACTTTGGGAAGTTGTTGAATAACCCCTCCCTCCCGCGATGGTAAGAGGCAAAATTGTTAAATCACCGCTCACTAAGGGGACGATTGCCGAAATATATATTTTTTCTAAATATGAGTTATATAAAAAAAGACGCACCTTTAAATCTCCAAGTTCTCGTGTACGTAGGAGCCTGAACGGTTGAAGTTAATATATTTAGTATATCCATCGTGATTCAGATTAAAATCAATAGGTGTTTTGAATTGGTGTTACGCGGGTTCTCAACGCTAACTGAAATCCTAATTTCGCAGCAAAGCGCGGGTAAATTGCTAGTTGGACGGGCTAATGTTACACTGGAGTATGGAGTGTAACAATACTTGGACTGGCTGATGTTACACTGGAGTATGGAATTGAAAGGACTTCAGGGATTTATTGCTGGTGTCTTAAAACAAGACTTACGTTATGATTATGGAATGTAGCCATAAGTGATGTATGAATCTTCAATGAACATTATACCTCTTATCTTTAGGTTTTATAAGTGATAAGTATTGCATTAACATTACAAAAGTGTTTTAAAAAATTACATGTTACAAGAACGACACAGTTGCAAGGACGACACTGAAATTAAATCACACAATTCGACACTTGAACACGATTGACAACGATCAGTCTTGATGCAAACACAAGACATAACACAAAATAACAGAATAACACAAAATAACACAGAATAACACAGAGTAACACAAATAGAACAGAATAATACAAATAAAAAGGAATAGCACAAAATAACACACAATAACACATACAGAACTGAATAACACAAATAGAACTGAATAACACAAAATAACACAGAATAACACAATTAATATAGAATAACACAAAACAACACAGAATAACACAAAATAACACAGAATAACATAGAATAACACAAAATAACACAGAATAACACAAAATAACACAGAATAACATAGAATAACACAAAATAACACAGAATAACACAAATAATACAGAATAACACAAAATAACACAGAATAAATAAAAAATAATACATAATAACACAGAATAACACAAATAGAACTGAATAACACAAATAACACAGAATAACACAGAATAAGACAAATTAACACATAATAACAAAGAATAACACAAAATAACATAGAATAACACAAAATAACACAGAATAACACAAATAATACAGAATAACACAAAATAACAAAGAATAACACAGAATAACAAAAAAATAACACAGAATAACACAGAATAACACAAATAGAACTGAATAACACAAATAACACAGAATAAGACAAATTAACACAGAATAACACAGAACAACACAAAATAACATAGAATAACACAAAAGAACACAGAATAACAGAAAATAAGACAGAATAACATGTTGACAAAGGACTCTAACGTCGGTGCACGGACACAAGGGTCTCAGAAAGTCACAAAGTGCAAACAACGCAACAACGGCTCCTGACGATCAGATGAGGTCGACTGAATCTGAGAGACTTCTCAAGGGTTCGTCTACCAGGTTTTGGCAGGCGTCCCCTTTTGCCAGCATTAGGTAAGATTGGTTTCACGAGACACTCAATACATTAGAATACATAGCGCGTTAGCCTTCAAACAGTGGCTACGAAATGAATACCACACAACAGTCAAACCACAGTCACGTCACAGTACCCGGGACATTTCCCCGCGCGGAAGATACGCTTACACCTGGTTGGAAAGTAGTGACAGGAACAGGGTGCACCTCAGACAACATCCGCCACCAAAGTTACTAGACAATGCACCCTCAAGGGGGGGGGGGGTGTAGCCAGAGGTAAAACTCAGCCCCTTGCCCCCCCCCCCATTTGTTATTTAAAAAGCAAGTCAGATTTCTAGGGCATACAGTTCTGCTTACTTAACAAAAAGTCAATCCTACATTTTTTAAAAACTAAAATTAACTAAATACTACGCTCTTTGCCTCAATTGGAAAAGTGTCATTATAACCAAACACTATTTACATGGCCGTGTTGGGGTACATTAAAGTAATGTACGACATCTCAATGTAAGGGATTATTTTATCATTTCTATAACGCACTTGCGTATAATGTCCATCCGTCTTCTTTATTACATTATACACTAAGCTATAAACGGCTTTTCACCTATGTTCCTTTTAAGCTGCGCGGCTGCGCAGATATCTGAGTGACGCCGCGCAGCAGTTTAGCAGTACAGCGCAGCGAATTTGGAAGAATATTGCGCTAAAAATTGATGCTGAGCAACTTTGCACAATATATTTTTTACTTTGCACACGGACCAACGAAACGTAGAGGGAACATTGATCTTCGCTTTATTGAAGGCTACCCATAAACTAATAATATTTTTATCTCAGAATAATTCATATACGAATACGTATACGTAATTGGGCTTAAAATNCGGACTCATGGGGGTGGGGTGGGAGGTCGGCCTCACCCAATGTATAATCCATACCTCACGATGTATTAACCATACCCCACGATGTTTTAACCATACCCCACGATGTATTAACCATACCCCGGGATGTATTAATCATACCCCACGATATATTAACCATACCCCACGATGTATTAACCATACCCCACGATGTATTAACCATACCCCGGGATGTATTAACCATACCCCACGATGTATTAACCATACCCCGGGATGTATTTTAACCACATCCTAAGGTTTATTTGCTTATTTATGTCGTTATATTTCAGGATTCTGTTTTTTTATGTCATGTTATTGTACTTAGATTAATGGCATTTGCATTGACGTCATTTTTCTTTTGCTATTAGCTCAGTTAATTTGATACTCTCAACAACAAATGATAATCGTAGGTTAGATCACGTGGTGTCCCATCAAACAACTGGGCGGGGCGTGTTTGATGTGTTATTTGACCCTACTCTTTAACTCCATAAAAAAAATCTCAACAATGTTACACCTACGTAGTGGGGTAGGAATTACTATCAATAGTCCATTATCTTTCCCACGTGGTAATAAATACTCTATTTAAGTGGCCTAGCGAGATGGGGATAAGGGGGTTGGGGGGATTACCCCGGGCGGCACTTATTTAGAGGTGGCAAATTCCTGTGTATTAACTTATGCAAAATAATTATTTTTTTTAAAGTTATATATAATAAAAAATTAATTTAAAGAATCCAGAAACTATAACTATATTAAAGCACGTTAACATTTCTAAATATTTCTAAAGCCAAAATGTCAAACTCCATGATGTTATCTTCTGATACTAATGCTACTGAACTAAACAAAAAAATTAGTAAAAACAAAAGAAGAGGCTAGAGTAGTATAAAAACATGACACAAATTTGCCGGTGCCTTTAATTCATTCAACTTTGTCATCAGCTCGTCTTGTAGAGGCACAAATGGCTGCTTCCGTTTAATTCAATAACAACCAGTACAATCGCAACAACATACATGTACTCAATTTATATAAATTATTTGCATGTACTTAAGATTTACGATTACTTTTCGGCAGCGAGTTTGAGAGTTTTCAACATATTAACATCGACTTCTCTAAATTAGACACACATCTTACATCCAAATAGAGAAGAGACGGGTACTGCGAGAATGACTTTAAGGGGCGTAAGCTAATAGGAAATATTTAGCTATGATGTCTACTCAATCATAAAAAATCATGAACAAAACTGCCATAGTATTTTATCTTATATGTTACAGACGCTCCTTCTGTACAGAAGATTATTGCGTCCTACGTATTTCTATGGTTTGTGTTTAGTCCTGTATAGTAAAGAAATTAACAACGGCATAAACTCATTCTATAAAATAAATGTACTTAAGAACAAATGCTCATCATTATCAAAGTATTTACAAATAAAAGGAATGAGAAGAACTCAGATTAAAAAGAAAAGGCTATTTCAAATGAACAGCAAAACGTTGATGCAAAATTTTTTTTTAAAAATTGGAAATTTTTTAAAAACAATGTTTGACATAATTATCGCTAACAATTTGCTCTCTCCTTGTAAAATTTTCTTTTATAAAATCAATGATGCATGAAATTATTTATAAATTATAGTGCTAAAAAATGCTTGTCAAAGGCTACTCCCAGCGAATGTAATGGGTATCTTAAAGGATGATTTGACATTTGGTAAACTTTAATGTGAAGACCTCCTCATTTTGATTGCACCTTCCAGTCAGAGGCAAGAAAGCAAAATTTTTGGCGATCAAAGCGGATGTTTAGCAATGTTGTGTCTAAAAAAAACTTGGGAAGAAAATTGGTGACGTGACTAGATGTTCATGTGAGGCAGTGGCGTCACTAGGAGAATGAGGTGGGGGCGGGCCACCACGGGCTCCACCAACCCAAGCGACGCCTCTGATATGAGGGTTTGGCAGTTACAGAATTAAGTAGATGACCAATTAATTACGACCAATAATGTATATTCCGAGACTGACCCCTACAAATATTAAGTCTATACCTATGTTGGCTATCGAACATGATATGGCTGACAACATTGATACAATAAATATTAAGTCTATCCCTATGTTGGCTATGGCACATGATATGGCTGACAACATTGACACAATTAATATTAAGTCTATCCCTATGTTGGCTATCGAACATGATATGGCTGACAACATTGACACAATTAATATTAAGTCTATCCCTATGTTGGCTATGGGACATGATATGGCTGACAACATTGGCTGACAACATTGACACAATTAATATTAAGTCTATCCCTATGTTGGCTATGGGACATGATATGGCTGACAACATTGATACTATAAATATTAAGTCTATACCTATGTTGGCTATCGGACATGATATGGCTGACAACATTTATACAATTAAGATTGTTTCATTGGGAAAATCAGAAAATTTACATCATTTTTTTAAAAATGAAAGCCTTTTCTACCTGTATTTTTTTCTAATATAAAATTTTATGTTGCCCTATTGTAATCATTAATTTATTTCATCAACATACTTTTTCAGGGGAGAAGGGGGGGGAATCATGGAATCCGCCTTAGGCTGCACATACCCACGCTACGCCGCTGCTTTAGTTTGGCTCATTGCGTCATTTCTGACAATTTTCGTCCTTAATTGCTGCTTAAGAAACTAAGTATTATTTTTAACGCCAATAATGTCAACAGAGTTCTGTTTCGTTAATGGTAACTATGTGGCTCAGGGTAACTATGTGGCTCAGGGTAACTATGTGGCTCAGGGTAACTATGTGGCTCAGGGTAACTATGTGGCTCAGGGTAACTATGTGGCTCAGGTAATTGTGTGGCTCAGGGTAATTATGTGGTTCAGGGTAATTATGTGGCTCGGGTAATTATGTGGCTCAGGTAATTATGTGGCTCGGGTAATTATATGGCTCGGGTAATTATGTGGCTCAGGGTAACTGTGTGGCCCAGGGTAACTCTGTGGCTTAAGGGAACTGTGTGGCTCAGGGTAATTGTGTTGCTCATGGTAACTGTGTGGCTCATTGTAACTGTGTTGCTCATAATAACTGTGTAGCTCATTGTAACTGTGTGGCTCATAATAACTGTGTGGCTCATTGTAACTGTGTGGCTCAGAGTAACTGTGTGGCTAATTGTAACTGTGTGGCTCATAATAACTGTGTGGCTCATTGTAACTGTGTGGCTCATAATAACTGTGTGGCTCAGGGTAACTGTGTTGCTCTTTGTAACAGTGTGGCTCATAATAACTGTGTGGCTCATTGTAACTGTGTGGCTCAGGGTAGCTGTGTTGCTCTTTGTAACTGTGTGGCTCATAATAACTGTGTGGCTCATTGTAACTGTGTGGCTCAGGGTAACTGTGTGGCTCATTGTAACTGTGTGGCTCATTGTAACTGTGTGGCTCATTGTAACTGTGTGGCTCATAATAACTGTGTGGCTCATTGTAACTGTGTGGATCATAAAAACTGTGTTGCTCAGGTTTACTGAATTGAACTATAATTGAAAAGCTTAAGCGCCAAGTCTCCATCTGCGAATCGCTTAACAATTTCAGAATCACTGACAAAACGTAATAGTTAACGCGTTGTGTTAATAAATAGGTCTCAATAAATAAAACTCACAACCGTAAACACTAACTAATGTCATGTCTGGGAGAAGGGAAGTTTAAGCACAAAAGATTGTATTTTTACATTTTCTTACATCTGTTCTTACTTTCAATATTTACATTGAAATTTAAATCTTTTTATTAAAAAAAAAATTCGTTTGTGTGTGTGTGTTTGTGTGCGTGTATATATATATATATTTATGTGTGTGTGTGTGTGTGTGTGTGTGTGTGTGTGTGTGTGTGTGTGTGTGCGTGTGTGTATGAATGATGGGATTGGGGAGGGATGGTGAAATGAACCAGAAATATTCAGACATTCTCTCCAACTTAATGGTCTAAACGACTTTCAATAGGAGGCGCTATCAATTTTACACCCGCTATCTAAAATATTCTGTGCATCTGCTGTCTGTATGTGTTGAGTCTTGGCATGGGGGACTCGTCTTATTTTTTAGATGGTTTACCCCAAGAATCTGGTTTAAAGTAAACTCAAGCATCTTTCTCCATACAAATGTAGCTCCTTGGCTGGAAGGATCACAACCTGACATGAGTTCTTATGGTTCTGTAGTGTAAAAAATATCAGGAAATAAAGGGCTTGTTATTCGGTCTGATCAATATTTTGATAATGACAATGGTGAGCAGGGGGCGTCGCTATGGGGTGCGGTGGTGGCGGGCCGCCCTGGGTGACACCATCAGGGGGGTGACAACGGAATGTCTATTTCTATAGATTCCCGTTATTTGGCACTGGACAACTCGGAGGAGTTCGATGGGTTAAATCATGAGGGGATGACACCATGACCTACCACCCCGGGTGACACCATGAGCTACCGCCCCGGGTGACACCATGAGCTACCACCCGGGTGACACAATGAGCTACCGCCCCGGTTGACACAATGAGTTATCACCAAATAGGCTACGGTACAAGGAAAGTTAATCAGACAAAAATGACTTACTTCTTGAAAGGAAAAAACTATAGCTGTGAGACTATACTAACTGTTCTGTTGATGGACGGAGAACTGTTAGAATTAGAATGTTATACCTTTAAAAAGAAAGATCTTAGCAAGCTTGTCCATGGGAATGTTTTTCCCATGGGGAAACGTCTTGTTCTCTTTTTTTTTTCGTTTTTTAAATTGTTTATTTATTTTTCAAATTTGTATTAAAGATTGTTTTTAGCTGTTGAAGAGTTACGTAATCTGCATGGCTCACCAATCGGTATGTTAATGACGTCAGCTTGGTATTGTTCTACTGGGTTAAGTGGGTTCGTTCACCAGGGTGACGTTGTTTTATTGTTGCCAGTTAGGATTGGCTGGCATTCTACACAAGACATTTTCTCAACAACTCAGGGGTGTGCTGACAGAAGCCAAAACATTCTCTCTAATATACACGCCTTATTGTAGCACGTTCTGTCTGTAGCTTGCCAGGCTTGATGTAGCACGGCTGTCCGTAGCTTGCAGGTTGTAGAAAGGCTTGATGTAGTATGGCTGTCTGTAGCACGGCTGTCTGAAGCAAGGCTGTCTGTAGCATGGCTGTCTGTAGCATGGCTGTCTATAGCACGGCTGTCTGTATCAAGGCTGTCTGTAGCAAGGCTGTCTGTAGCATGGCTGTCTGTAGCATGGCTGTCTGTAGCAAGGCTGTCTGTAGCATGACTGTCTGTAGCACGGCTGTCTGTAGCATGGCTGTCTGTAGCATGGCTGACTATAACAACTGTAGCACGGCTGTCTGCAGCACGGCTGTCTGTAGCACGGCTTTCTGTAGCACGGCTGACTGTAGCAACTGTAGCACGGCTGTCTGTAGCACGGTTGTCTGTAGCATTCAAGTTTGTAGCACGGCTGTCAGTAGCACGGCTGTCTCTAGCACGGCTGTCTCTAGCACGGCTACCAGTAGCATGTCAGTCTGTAGCACGGCTGTCTGTAGCACGGCTGTCTGTAGCACGGCTGTCTGTAGCATGCCAGCCTGTAGCACGGCTGTCTGTAGCACGGCTGTCTGTAGCACGGCTGTCTGGAGCACGGCTGTCTGTAGCAAACCTTGTGTACCACGCATTATGTAGCAAGATTTAAAAAAAAAAGATGTAGAAAAAAACAACTGTAGTTTCTCTTAAAAGTGATTACCCTTATAAACTAAATCGTTCCCATCCCTTGAAATTCAGAAATAGATTCTATAAGTTCATTTGACGACCCAAGAATAAACTTGCTGTACAATTACTCTTTAATGTTTTTTTTTTTTCCTTCATATTTTAAAAAAATATATTTCTAATCAACGACTTAACCGTCTGGTGGGCGAGGCTGTTAATGGGATTCCGCCCGAAGAGATTGTAATATTATTTTTGGAGAAACTCGTGTCAATTACATGCCATAAAATACCAATATACACTCCTTTATCTGGCGCATGCTCCTTGCACTTGTGCACACTCAATCTACGTCACTAGTATAACTATGTATAATTGACACTCCTGTCTGAAACAATGGGAGAACCCTCGTGTGAATGACTTTAACTAGTAACCCGCGTACATAACACAGTGTGGGCGAAGGTAAAGCCTCTAAGAAAAATTCCCAGGATTATTAAAGAGACACAGTCAGTAATCTGCTTAGAGTGATGATGTTGCCGCCCACACCTTTGATTGGACCAGACAATCCTTGCACTTGTAGGCAACGCTGACCCTCCGTGGTAGTAGACCGCACCGGCTGACACCTTCTCTAGGAGGTGACACCTTCTCTAGGAGGTGACACCTTCTCTAGGAGGTGACACCTTCTCAAAGAGATGACACCTTCTCTAAGAGGTGACACCTTCTCTAAGAGGTGACACCTTCTCTAGGAGGTGACACCTTCTATAAGGGGTGACACTATTTTTTTAAAAGTTGTGGCATCGTCTCTTTAAATGTGACACCTTTGATATAATGTGACACCTTTGATAGAATGTGACACCTTTGATAGGAAGTGACACCTTTGATAGAATGTGACACCTTTGATAGAATGTGACACCTTTAATAGAATATGACACCTTTGATAGAATGTGACACCTTTGATATAATGTGACACCTTTGATAGAATATGACACCTTTGATATAATGTGACACCTTTGATAGAATGTGACACCTTTGATAGAATGTGACACCTTTGATATAATGTGACACCTTTGATAGAATGTGACACCTTTGATAGAATGTGACACCTTTGATAGAATATGACACCTTTGATATGATGTGACACCTTTGATAGAATATGACACCTTTGATATAATGTGACACCTTTGATAGAATGTGACACCTTTGATATAATGTGACACCTTTGATAGCATGTGACACCTTTAATAGAATATGACACCTTTGATAGAATATGACACCTTTGATATAATGTGACACCTTTGATAGAATATGACACCTTTGATAGAATATGACCCCTTGGATAGAATGTGACACCTTTGATAGAATGTGACACCTTTGATAGAATGTGACACCTTTGATAGAATGTGACACCTTTGATAGAATGTGACAATTTTGATAGAATGTGACACCTTTGATAGAATGTGACACCTTTGATAGAATGTGACACCTTTGATAGAATGTGACACCTTTGATCGAATATGACACCTTTGATAGAATATGACCCCTTGGATAGAATGTGACACCTTTGATAGAATGTGACCCCTTGGATAGGATGTGACACCTTTGATAGAATGTGACACCTTTGATAGAATGTGACACCTTTGATAGAATATGACACCTTTGATAGAATGTGACACCTTTGATAGAATGTGACACCTTTGATAGAATGTGACACCTGTGATAGAATGTGACACCTTTGATAGAATGTGACACCTTTGATAGAATATGACACCTTTGATAGAATATGACCCCTTGGATAGGATGTGACACCTTTGATAGCATGTGACACCTTTGATAGAATGTGACACCTTTGATAGAATGTGACACCTTTGATAGAATGTGACACCTTTGATAGAATATGACACCTTTGATAGAATGTGACACCTTTGATAGAATGTGACACATTTGATAGCATGTGACACCTTTGATAGAATGTGACACCTTTGATAGAATGTGACCCCTTGGATAGGATGTGACACCTTTGATAGAATGTGACCCCTTGGATAGGATGTGACACCTTTGATAGAATGGGACCATTTCTAAAAGTTGACACTTAATGAAAAACTGCAAATTGTACAGAGCAGACCCGCCGTGGTTGATGTGATGATATTTTTATAAGAGGAAACCGTTCAGATGTGACTGACTGCTTGATTCAACACATGAACCTGAACATTGTAGCTATGACACATAAAGATATATGCCTTTAACGCAGGGTGTGTATAGGCATGACATCACGTCCCAGAACAACGGCCAGTGTTTGTTAGCCAATCTGACATGGGGCTATTCTTGTAACAGAGTCTTGTTGCCTTGATGCGATGAGTTAGTCTTTAAATACTGGGGAAAGTCTCCTGGGAATGGGAGCCAATACAAAAGATGAAATACATTTAACAGTTTGCTACAGTCTCGCACTTATGAAAATGTCGAAATCATCCTACAAAAAGTTTTTATTACGGCTGCGGAGATTAACGATTCATCGTTACAAGTTTTTAACGTTTAACTTTTTTTTTAATGATTATACCATCCACCATTTATAAATGTACTGGGAGTCAAAAAGTAAAATATTTTGGCGGATAAATATAAATTATAAACCAAATTCTGGACGATTACACTAACATTTTGGTTTTAACTTATTGACATACGTGACTATTCAAAATGTTGATAAAGGTTATAGTGTCCATTGAGACAAACCGTTAGGATACCATGCAACGTTCCCTGTAAGTATAAACTTTGTTGGTCCGTCCGCAAAGTTTAAAAAACAACAACGCATGTGCAAAGTTGCACAGTGTCCATTTTTTGTGCAAGGTTTTACAAAATTAGCGGCGCCGTGATTCTAAACTCCTGCGTGGCGTTGGTCGAATATCTGCGCATCCGCGCTGCTTAAAGGGAACATTGCTACCATGGCCCCAACACCTCGCCTACATATCACCTTCAAACCAAACACCCACTACAGTATCAGAAACTTCAGCTGAGACAATCTTAAGATATGTGAACGATTGTTCAGCTCGGCTGTTTATATTGTCAATATTGTCAATATGACCCGCTCATCACTTTTTAAGAGAAATTAACGACTAATTAATGGTTGATTTTTGAAAAGTTAACGATTAAATTTAAATTAATCGTTGACAGCCCCTAGTTTTTATGTGTCCTTGTTATTAGCCTTTAACTTCTTCCACTGTATTTGGTCCTGTTAATGAAACCTGTAAAATTTTAACACTTATATCTGCTCATAAAATAATTACTGTGGACATGCCCTTTTTTTCGTCCATACTTCAACATGTTTAATTCATGAGATACTCCTCATTTTATGTGTACACATTTTCTTTTCATTCGGTCAGAATAACTTGCTCGTAGCTTTGACAATTTGATTCGTTACTATTATCACGTTGAATTTAAAAATCATTTTTTACCTGTATTTTTTTTGTTTTGATGACTGCTTAGTTTCTAAATTTGTTTTGTGTCTATAGTTGTTTTTTTCTATATTTTTTGTTTCTATAACTAGGTTGATTAAACTAGACTTAGGAAACAAGCAAAATAAAGTGTGTTTTTTTAAAAAAAAAGTTTACTTTACCTCTAAAATTCCTTAGTAAAAAAAATTATAGATTCTGCAACGCTATAAGAAACTAGATTGTGCCGGGGCGCCGTGGCGCCTGCGGCGCCCACTTTTTTTTAGGGCGCATACGGTGCCAACCTTTTTCAAAAGCCCAACTAACTTGTCATTTTTTTGATAAATTCGAAATATTAAACTTTCTGAAATGTACGCAAAGTATTTAATAATAGGGGTTGTATTTTGCGCACCGATGCACACCAAACAATGACGTCATTTTAAATATTTTTACAGCGCTAATCACCACACGATTTTTCAACTAACTGCTGTAGACTGTTGTACATCGTTCCTCAGCGTTCCACATCCAGTGAGTGAGTGAGTGACCTGGGCTTTTATATTATTTACTAGATTGTGCCGAAGCGCCGTGGCGCCTGCGGCGCCCACTTTTTTTAGGGCGCCTACGGCGCCAACCTTTTTCAAAAGCCCAACTAACTTGTCCCTTTTTTGATAAATACGAAATATTAAACTTTCTGAAATGTACGCAAAGTATTTAATAATAGGGGTTGTATTTTGCGCACCGATGCACACCTAACAATGACGTCATCATATTAAATATTTTTAGAGCGCTAATCACTACACTATTTTTCAACTAACTGCTGTAGACTGTTGTACATCGTTCCTCAGCGTTCCACATCCAGTGAGTGAGTGAGTGAGTGACCTGGGCTTTTATATTACAAAGTGGCTGCTCGTCTCGAAGAAGCATCGATACTGCGCGTCAGGACGACCCAATATGCGGCTGCATACGCGCTCGTCCACTTCCGGTTTTTGGTTATTCTTGGTAACATTTTTTTATAAGGTTAAAAAATTCATTGGTGTTTGAGGCTGTGTGGTCGTATTGATAGTTAGATAGTACGCTACATCGCAGGTCCGCGGTTCGATTCCTTACTGATGCTTAATTTTTTTTTTTAAACAATAAAACATGAATTGATAATGAATAAGATTTTTTTTTTTTAATGGTTTGTTTTGATGTTAGATTTAAGGATAGACTTTAGGGTTACGTTAAGTGATAGTTTTTAGGGTTTGAGTTACGTTAAGTGATAGTTTTTAGGGTTTGGGTTAGGTTTAGTGATAGCTTTTAGGGTTTGGGTTAGGTTTAGTGATAGTTTTTAGGGTTTTGGGTTAGGTTTAGTGATAGATTTGAGAGATTGTTTGAATGCACATATAGAATCGGAGGTTCAATGAAAGGCGCAGTGAATACTTGTAACTCTTCAATTTTATAAAACATCATTTTATAAACTTCGAGACGACTAGTATTCATGCTGGATGACTCGAACTTGGAGACGACTAGTATTCATGCTTGATGACTCGAACTTCGAGACGACTAGTATTCATGCTGGATGACTCAAACTTCGAGACGAGCAGCACCGGGCTTTATATTATTTATGAGAGCTTTAAAAAAAAGCATTCCACTCTTCTCTGTCTGAAAACAAATTTTCGGCCTCTGCTTGCCCCCTTCCATTCCAGTGTTAATTGTACAGCGCCCTGAAACACTTGAGAAAATCTAATTCTGAGATTATTTAATTTGCTGATGAAGCAGGAGCTGAATGGATAACGGATAAAATTCAAATAAGATAAAATATTCTGTCATAGATTAGAAAAATAGAGATGTAAAAAAATTTGGTTTGTTAATATAGAATAATTTATATGGAACTATCGAAAAGGGGTTTGGACCCTACGTGGTTCGACAGACGAGTAGGGTTGTGAAGTTGGCCGCAACCCGAAATCAACAACTCCTGGCAGGCAATGCCGAAGTCCGATATGTTAGGTGTTAGTTGCTAGGCACATATGATTACAGTCGAGCATCAGATGCAATGCCAAAGTCCGATATGTTAGGTGTTAGTTGCTAGTCACATATGATTTCAGTCGAGCATCAGATGCAATGCCGATGAAGAAAACAGCAGTCCCCGTTGAGGGCCGGGTAATTCCGAAGCGACCGTTTCGCTCCCCTAATGTTACTAGCTACGCTATTAATTAAGCGGTGCCGGTTTAGGGCCAGGGGCGCTAGCACGGATTAGGCAAAGGTACCGCGAAGAACGTAGCGGACGCCAGCTTTGAGGAAACATTCCAGTGGGGGTTACACCCTAGGTCGGTCATCGATAATCCTCCGTTTTGCGGCAGCCCTAACCATGTGTTCTTTTTCAGGGAATGCGCCAAAGTCTTAGCGAGTCAAATTAGGCAAATTCCACCCCTCATTGTGACGTCACTTAAGTGGGAGGCATTTCGACTCTATGTTCTGGGTGCCCAGGCGGCCGCTTCAGAAGCGACTCTTCTGGGGGGGGAGGGGTCTCTCAGATGTTAGGTCCCTTTGGGGGAAGGGAAGGATAGCTGAGGGGGTTTTCCTGGACGACACATGAAGAGCATTAAGCTGGAGTCTGCTGATTTTCTTCCACGTGTAGGATAGAAAGATGGGTAGAGAGATGGGTAGAAAGATGGGTAGAAAGATGGGTAGAAAGATGGGTAGAAAGATGGGTAGAAAGATGGGTAGAAAGATGGGTAGAAAGATGGGTAGAAAGATCTGGTAGATTTTTAAAGATATTTAACCGTTCGTACTTTAATTTGACAACACTTCTGACCTTTAGTTGATGTCACGTGTCCTTTCTGGACTACAGTCCTAAGTCTACTGAGACAATCAAAGCCTGGTCATTCAGTGGTCAACTTTTGAATACGACGCCATTCAATTCAGGGCTTATATTATGTAACCCTCTCTAATGTAACTGCTTGGAAAGATTTAAGATACTTTGTAACAAACTTCACATTCTTTTTATCGCTCTAGTGTAATCGCATGGTTCGATTGATGTAAGGTTCTATGTAACAGCCTCAGTACAGACCAAACTCCCTGTAGGTGTTACTACACCACACAAAGTATCCATTTCTTTCTGAGCCTCTGTCTACACTCGGTGTGTACAGATATTAGTGCGTACAACTAAACCACCCCAGAGTCGTAATGAATGAAACCAGTCTTGAATGGCCGGGAAAATGAACAGGGTGCCACTTTCTCCGTCTGCACGGAATGCCATACCGGGGTGGGGTGGGGGTGGGGGGTTGATAAACGCAATATTCAACCTTCTACTGAGTCAACATTCGGCGTAAGTCAACACTCGGTACATTCTAAGCCGATTCTGTACTAGTTGTACCCAGTCGCTTGCTAGCCGAGAAGAGAATTCACTGGGACATGTTTAATATTGAGTACAAGTATGTGATAAAACAGTACCACGACACGCACAAACATACAAACGCATAAACATATATTAGGTAGAGTGTAATATGAATGTGATGTTGAAAGAGTTACTCTCTATAGATCTACTAATTTTAAGAAGTTGTAGAATAAATCCGCGCAAAGTCAAAGCGGCATTAAACCTTGTGTTCAGTCAGCTTAACATATAATATGAAATGTTCTTATAAAAACATTGTGACAATAAATCACTCAAAACTATTTATTATAAAATGCTTTATTTTAAGAATTACTTGCATTATTTATAGAGCGAATTTATGTTCCCCCAAAAATTTGAAGCATAGAAAGATTTTAGAGGCAACGCAAGCCAATTCTCTGACTTTTGTGTCATGTCAATTCAAGTAGTCTATAAGACTAAGAAATGAGTCCATGGACTGTACCTGAGACAGGTACAGTTGACTCTGAGCGAGTAGTGAGGACCATGTGACGTCATGGCTCAAGGATACAGGTGATACCAGGTAAACTCCAACTAACTCCTCCCCAAGCATTTGGATGTGTTCATGAATAATTTTGTTCATACCGTCTCTGTAGGTTTTGGTGTGTGTGTGGGGGGGGGGAGGACAACAAGAGGAGGACATAGCGAGGGTTTATTGTAGGAAGTGACGAGTTTCTGTTTGTTGCAGGCTTCTGAAATGGGGAGCGCTAAAGTTTACCTCCACGCTTCACTGCATTTCAATCCAGCCATCGATGACCAAATCCCAGTATTTTACATCGAGGGGAGTTCAGTAACGTTCAGTCTGTAAATGTTTGTCGCGCGGGATTATAATCAATACTTTTAGATTTAGTTGTGTCTCATATTTTGGATTTTTAGTCAATTTTTTTTACGGGTTGTTTAATTATTTTTTTCCCCTTGTTGTCACGTGGAGTCACTTGTTGTCACGTGGAGTCACAGGAAAACGAGCAATCACATCTAATCAATTTCTAATCACGTGTTCTTGTCACGTGTCGCCGTGCACTTACCCTTTTAACAATCCATCTACTTTTATTAATATCTGCTACGGTGGCAGCGAGGTTGTTGGGTTGTGTGGGGAGAAGGGACTTGCCATAATCTTTATTATTTCCCACAGGCCTTCGTAACCCGTTGAATAAAAGTTTCTTTATCAGGCTATTCCCTCATCACTATCACGTATACACAATATTTTCATCATTGACCTTAATTTCCCTTCAGACTCATCTCTACTACCACCCNNNNCCCCCCCCCCCCCCCCCCCCCCCCACAGCCCAATCACTGATGATGCCTAAAATACCACTGAATTTCTTTGCCCGTCTCACACTAAGATTACTAATTTTACAACAAACATTAGTTTAACAACTGACCTACTCGCATTAGATGACAAGATTGATTGACTTTTCATTCAGGTGACAAGATAAAGGGCAACTCGTCCCAACACTAGGTACTTTAACACACAGTTGTGTCTTTGGGAAACATGGCTCCAGTTACCGTTCGCACCAATTAGCGGTTCAAGATGTATTGCTAGAAGAGTTACATTAGGGGAGAGAAGTTAACCGTAGAACCGGGCAGACGCCCTTCAAACGTCGCTGATGTTGTTAAATGCTGGCTTATCATTGACAGCCTATCATTGACAGCTTATCATTGACAGCCTATCATTGACAGCTTATCATTGATAGCTTATCATTGACAGCCTATCATTGACAGCTTATCATTGAAAGCCTATCATTGACAGCTTATCATTGACAGCCTATCATTGACAGCTTATCATTGACAGCCTATCATTGACAGCTTATCATTGACAGCCTATCATTGACAGTGTATCAGTGACAGCTTATCATTGACAGCCTATCATTGACAGCTTATCATTGATAGCTTATCATTGACAGCCTATCATTGACAGCTTATCGTTGACAGCCTATCATTGACAGCTTATCATTGATAGCTTATCATTGACAGCCTATCATTGACAGCTTATCATTGACAGCCTATCATTGACAGCCTATCATTGACAGCTTATCATTGACAGCCTATCATTGACAGTGTATCATTGACAGTGTATCAGTGACAGCTTATCATTAAAAGCCTATCATTACTATCAACCACTCGTTTGTGACAATGTCAACTTAATGATGATCTGCCATCGTCGATCTCCCAACAGCAACATGACAGCAATGATATAAAGTCAATACTTGAACACTAATGATATGCCACCAATGATATGCCACCAATGCTATGACACCAATGATATGACACCAATGACATGACACCAATGATATGACACCAATAATATGACACCAATAATATAACACCATTACTTTTACATCAATGCTTGAACACGAACTATTTAACATTTGGTAAAGTACATATTTAATATTGTTTAACATTGAGGTCCCCACCACAAGATTACAGTACACATGAACCACGAAATCCAACACAAATTCACGGTATTCTGATAGACGGGTGGACAGAGGTCTCAAGGGTTTACAGTAAAACTCAGTGTCAGTGCGCCTCAATCAGTCACCTAACTCAAGGCCAACATTGCTCATTTAAAAAAATACTTCAATGATCGTCGGTCGCGGGGCGCAAAGGTTACGTGGGGCTTAATTGTAAGAACACACAAGATGGATGAACAGTGCAAGGGGGTGCAATCTCAAGATTGCAGACAGCTCAAAAATGGCGATTTGTTGTTTCAAAGGGGAGAAATGGCTTACCATAGACCCCCTGACGCCGACTCAAAACAAGCGGCAAATAGAGTGAGATAGAAGTTCATGCATTGGCGGGAAAAGGATTTTCACTTCTTGGCGGGAAAGTTATAAATAGACATCCAGGGAAATACCTAAAACATTCTTGAAGGTATTACATATCATAGTATGTCTAAAAATAGTAACATTACGTATTGAGATGTGACGTTATCAGGTGTGAGAGATGACAAACCCTATTGAATATCCGAAATCATTTATTATAGAAGAGTGTTCCAGAATCTGCAAAGACTAATACAAAAATATTAAACAGGAGGCCCTAAACATTCTTCACACAGCAAGGGTTGACTATAACTTATATTGACCAGGGGTTGAAGATAACTTATATTGACCAAGGGTTGATTATAACTTATATTGACCAAGGGTTGACTATAACTTATATTGACCAGGGGTTGAAGATAACTTATATTGACCAAGGGTTGACTATAACTTATATTGACCAAGGGTTGACTATAACTTATATTGACCAAGGGTTGGTATAACTTATATTGACCAAGGGTTGACTAACTTATATTGACCAAGGGTTGACTATAACTTATATTGACCAAGGGTTGACTATAACGTATATTGACCAAGGGTTGGTATAACTTATATTTACCAAGGGTTGACTATAACTTATATTGACCAAGGGTTGACTATAACTTATATTGACCAAGGTTGGTATAACTTATATTGACCAAGGGTTGACTATAACTTATATTGACCAAGGGTTGACTATAACTTATATTGACCAAGGGTTGACTATAACTTATATTGACCAAAGGTTGGTATAACTTATATTGACCAAGGGTTGAATATAACTCATATTGACCAAGGGTTGGTATAACTTATATTGACCAAGGGTTGGTATAACTTACATTGACCAAAGGTTGACTATAACTTATATTGACCAAGGGTTGACTATAACTTATATTGACCAAGCGTTGAAGATAACTTATATTGACCAAGGGTTGACTATAACTTATATTGAACAAGGGTTGACTATAACTTATATTGACCAAGGGTTGAAGATAACTTATATTGACCAAGGGTTGACTATAACTTATATTGACCAAGGGTTGACTATAACTTATATTGACCAAGGGTTGAAGATAACTTGTATTGACCAAGGGTTGACTATAACTTATATTGACCAAGGGTTGACTATAACTTATATTGACCAAGGGTTGACTATAACTTATATTGACCAAGGGTTGACTATAACTTACATTGACCAAGGGTTGACTTTAACTTATATTGACCAAGGGTTGAAGATAACTTATATTGACCAAGGGTTGACTATAATTTATATTGACCAAGGTTTGGTATAACTTACATTGACCAAGGGTTGACTATAACTTATATTGACCAAGGGTTGACTATAACTTATATTGACCAAGGGTTGACTAAAACTTATATTGACCAAGGGTTGGTATAACTTATATTGACCAAGGGTTGACCATAACTTATATTGACCAAGGGTTGACTATAACTTATATTGACCAAGGGTTGACTATAACTTATATTGAACAAGTGTTGACTATAA